>PVJL010000384.1:0-93213 GCA_004026885.1 Lyroderma lyra | reverse complement strand
AGGGGGCAGCTAAATATAAGGTGATGGAAAGAGAAGTCACATTAGGTGGTGAACTTATTATACATCAAGTTGACAATGCACTGTAGAGTTGTATGCCTGAAACCTATGTAATCCTTGCTAACAGATGTCACCCCAATAAGTCTAACAATAAAAATGAATTAAAAAAAATAAAATAAAAAAATAAATAAAAAGCAACAGACTCAAAATGGAGTCATTTGTGGTTAAGTCCCACCAACACTTAATTCCTAACAAAGACTTAATTCCTAACCTAAGTGCAATTTCAGCCCCTCCCAGGAATGTAATGTCAAACCTATCAGTCTGGATTTTCTTGGTCAGGGATAGTGAGGTAATCCAACTGATAAAACCCACCTGCCTTCAGGAAGGTAACCTTGTCTGAAATAATCCAGTCTTTTAACTTCCCTGTCCCACCCTCTTTCTCCTTATAAAAACCTTCCATTGCATACAACTCCTTGGGGCACCTTTCTATTTATTAGATAGGTGTTGTCCAATTCATGAATCATTCAATAAAGCCAATTAGATATTAAGATTTACTTGGTTAAATTTTTGTTCTTAACACTGGGGAAAGTAGCAAATTTTCAAAAGATGGGTGCAGGGAGATGTTGAAGAGCTAGATCTGTTCTAAAATTACCTTCCAAAGTAAGTGACATGTCACCTGTTGTCAGAAGCTAAGGCCTAGCAAACACAATTACTCACCACTTCAGAATAGCCACTAATTTCTAGGCAAAACCCACTAACAGAAAATGCCATTCTCAGGTACCATGAATAACATGAGGAATTGTACTATAGAAGCTGGTTAAAGCCTATCTAATTTAACAAGAGGTTAACAAGCCTAACATATTTTTATTAAAGGCCATCTTTAGCTACGTTTCTGATACTTCTTAGTTCTCACTGGAGGCTATTACTCTGCCTCCCATAACACCTGAACATCCAAAGAAAACTCATCCATCTGGATAACAAAATTCCATATTCCCAAACATAAAACCCTCACCCTTTCTCCAATGGGTCACAGATCGTTTTAGGAATTAACACATAAATGAGGTCAAAAGACAAGATGCTATATCCATTTACAGCCTCAGAGAAAATTGTTTTAAAAGATCAGATAAGGTGTACTGACCTTATCTGATCAGAGTATGAGCCAAATATCACAGAAAGGCTTTAAGGAGCTACTTTGATTTCTCCCTACAGTCTTCTCCCATTCTAGGTACATCATCGATCTTGGTCTTAGTCCTGTCTTTTTCTTTCCTGAACTCCAAAACAGGCCTTTTTATTTAAGCCATAAAAGAAATTACTTTGCAACTCACTCCCCACAAAAAGCCAAGAGCCAGGCAGAACCGAGCCTGGGAGTAAAGAAGCCAGCCCCAGGCACCCATTTGCAACAGGTGCCTCAAAAGAGGCTACCATGTGATGAGACTGAAGTCTCATCAGTCTTATTAATATAGTTCCCTTTTTATCTGAATTGCTTAAAAAAAATCTCAGCATACCTAAATACATCCAAATTTAAAAATAAAGTTGTATTTCAAAAGCTAACTAAATGCATCAGAGTTACCCTATAACTAACTCTTTGTGAACTCTCAAAAGAAAATGTGAACCAAAAACATCAAGAACTCTTTTAAAAGAGAAAATCTTTTCTTAGTTTTGCATGTTTGTAGATTGAAGATTGGAAAAATCTGGGGGAAATAATAAAAGGTCTGGTTATATTTTCATGTTCAATATGGTTCTAGTTGTTACATTTTGAAATGGAGTGAATTTGGTATAATCTTATTCACTTATGAGTATCTGCTGTTTTATCCCTCACCCATCAGTAATCACTCCACATCCACTAATGTGAGGACTAGAGTATAAAACAGCTTTCCATCCTTCTTTCCCCATCCTACCAAAAGTCCAATATATAAAAACAGGGCAACAAAAAAGAAATCTGGGGTGGGGCAGAAGAAATACACCAAGTCCTCTGGAAAAAATAAACACCAAAAAAAGTTCTTAGAGAAAATTATTTTCTCCTGAGTCACCAATTATTTAGGCAACCCTAATCTAAATAAGCACAATTTTCTGCAGACAAGGAAAACACAGTTTGTTCTGACCCACTGCTATTATGACCAAGGCACAAATTTGATAGGAGATTCCAATGTGATTGTGTAGTGTTTCTGTTCTTTATTAGTGGCATTTGGAGATCAAAGGTTAGTACAGAAAGAAGAATTCAAAAACTCTCAACAATTGCACTCAATGCTGAGCAGAAATTCAAGTTCCAAAACCGAAATTATGTAGGATGATGCCAATTCATGATCTGTCAAGCCTAAGAAAAAGGACAGTTTTCCAAAGCAAGAAATATAGACAATATCTATTTGCTAGCAGCCATAGGTAAAGGATATAATCAAGAAAGTTCAAGTGACTACCAAGATAACATACTTACATTTGTTTTTTAAAATTCATTTTAAGTTGATTGACTTGTTTTAATAACCAAAAAACCATAAAACTAAGATACCTTTAAGCTCTAATGTGTAAGAATTCAGTTAGGTTCAAATTATTATTTAAATTATTTAAATTTAGGTATATATTTAAATATATTACTCTAATTATTTAAATTTGCTATTCTGTTGACTATTCAGAGTCCACATTTTAATGATCTTAACACCTCAGTTTACAATAGCCTCTGATACCAAATTGTTACAATGGCATGAACCACCCAACACAAAGCCAGGCAACTGAATAAAAACCCTGTTCTTTCTCCACTATCGTTTAGGTGCACCACTGCAATACAGATTGTTCTAGGAGATGCTCAGAGTCCAGCAGAACTCACGACTGATGACTGGGGCATGTCTAATCTGCAGCCCAGGATGGATTTTAATGTGACCCAACACAAATTCTTAAAACATTATGAGATTCTTCTTTTTTTTTTTTTTTTTTGCGACCCTTTTTTTTTTTTTTTTTAAAGCTCATCAGCTATCATTAGTGTTAGTGTATTTTACGTGTGGCCCAAGACAATTCCTCCAACGTGGCACAGGTTAGCTCGAATACCTGTGATATCAATGGGTTTAACACCACAAACCACTGTCTTGCACTAACTACATTTACGTGTCGGGGTGGGTGGCAGGTGATGATGCATTCATTTCTTCTATGAGAAGAGCCAGGAGATGACTGAAATACATGGCTGAGAATTACAATTCTGCATGTAGCAGGTGGAAGCACTAGGTTATTTTGTGATTCCTCCACATATTGCATACTATGTTATAGTAAAAGAAATTAATGTCAATAAATGAAAGCACTTAGATTGTTTATTCCACTCCAGTACTGCCAACAAATCACTCAGCACAAAGGGATCAGAGCAGTATCATGATTATCCCTCACAACTGTGCTATTCTGCTCCAGATACTATGCCTGGACCATTGTTACAGGACTGCAGGGCAAGAGAGAAACAGCAACAAAGGGTGAATTTCAGGACAAAAAGAACTCAGAGAATCTTGATGTTAAAAAGGACCCTAACAGTTACCAAGTTTTATCAAGCTGCAGTGCCTCTCAAACCAGCTGTAGTGAAAGACCAGTCCTTCCACCAAACGACAGTAGACCAACACATACCATAATACACATGACTAGAGAACACAGCACTACATACACACCTTACCACATGAATTCAACACCACCCAAATTGCTAGAGAAGCTGCTACATGTTTACATTGGATTATGAACTTGATCTCCTCATGGGTCAGTGACAAAAGAGTCCCTACCAGTCCACAGGTCACACTTTGAATAGCACTGGATCAGAGGAGGGTCATATACATCATCAGACCCTGGAATCAGGCTGCCTGCTCACCTCCAGCTGGGTGACCCTAGGGGAGTCATGGGCCATTGCATTCTTCTCTGTACAGTGAAAAATAATGGTTACCTCCCTCTGGACTGGTTGTGAAGATAAATTCAAGTAATTCACATAAAGAGCATATAGTACCTAGCATGAGTAAGCACTCAAAAGATACTTACAGAAAGGCATGGGGAGGGAGCATGTACAAGAGGATTAATGAGAAAAACTGTAAAGGCTTCTGTAGTTGCCCTTCATTTAACTAAAAGGGTAAATGGACAGAATTATGATAAATTCATTGAAAAAAATAGAGTGGAACCACTGAAAAGAATATGGTTTGTATGTACCATCATGCAAAGATGTCCAGCAACAAATGGTTAAGTGAAATATCAAAGTGGAATGTTTGCATGTGTACATACACACACACACACACACAGAAGGAGGGGTGAGAGAGAGGAGAAAGATTCCACGTTGAGCTTCCCCGAAAAAACCCCACACATCAGGGACACAAAATTACTATGAGTAAGTTAGCAGAAACCATCTATTTAGGATTCCACTCATTTACACTAACTGTCCTACCCTCACAATCTGCAAAGGCTTCAAATATTCGAAGTCTCCTAAAATATGAAATAATTTTATCTAAAACAGTACTAAGAAATAAAATATGGTGAATGAGCAGCAGGAGCTCAAAAAGGTCAGCCAGGTTTGAGAACAAAAACAAAAACAAAAACTTCGTGAAATGAATGCTTAAATTCATCTTGCATTTTGTATTTCAACAGCAAATTCCGCACAGCTAAATAGAAAAGGACTGAAAGAAAGACCTGTGAATTAACCCAAAATGTAGCACAAAGAAAGAAGAAGGCTGAAAATGTGAAAGGTATTAATGGATATAGAAAAAGAAATGAAAAAATTTAACACATGTCGAACTAAAGACGAAGAATAGATAGTAAAGAGAAAAAGAGGAGACAATATTTGGACAGGTAATGGCTGAAAATAACCAATCCTCACCCGTAGAAACATACACAATCTGAGAATACCCCAGAGTTAATGAAATACATGAATCTATAGAGACAGGAAGCACAAAGATGGGAGGAATCCAGACCTAGACACATTTTAATCACACTGAACAGAAAGACAGAAGCTTGAAAACATCCTAAGAGAAAAAAACACAGATGGAACCACCAAGAAACAAGTCAACTGACTCCTTTCTCGACATCAACAGGGAAAGGAGGCAATAGAATACAAGGGCTGTCCAGAAAAAATCCAGCCATAGATGCCTCAATTTTTCACATTACCTGGCTGGGTACTTTCTGGACAGCCCTCATACTGTCTATATGCTAAGAGAAAGTAACCAGCAAACTATACTATAATATCAAGAAAAACTGTCTTTCAAGAAAAAGGCAAAAATTCATATTTCCAACATAAAGCAAATCTGAAAGAGTTTATCACCAACAGAACGACACTAAGAGGGCCTAAAATATGAGATGGTGGAAGAACACTGAGGAAAGTGGGGTACCAACTGGAGGAATCCAAAGCTTATGGTACAATGACAGCAATAATACCAACAACAAAACTCAAATCCAGTTCAATTACTGATGAGACTGACTCAATCCCACTCCAATGGTCTCATAGAGAAGACATGCTCATTTCTGGACATAAATAACTATTTATCTCAGTCTTCTACATACAATGTCTGCAGTCATTCAAGAATTACAAAAATTACAAAAACGTGTGAACAGAAAAATTTATTATTTGAGACACAGCAATTGACAGACTATAATCAGAGATGATACAAATGTAGGAATACCATACCATTGCTTTAAAATAACTATGATTAAAATGTTAAAGGATTTCATGGAAAAGATGAACAGCATACATAGATAAAGGGGGAATCTCAGTGGCGACGGAAACTAGATGAGTTAAATGCAAATGCTGGGAATACAAAAACAAACAAACAAAAAAAGATATTAGCAATGGAAGAACATCCCTTCAGTGGGATACTCAGTACACCTGGTATGCCTTAGGAAAAACACAGTCAATGGAAATTATCTGAACTGAAATAAAAATTGACCAACCAAAAACAAGAGTGAGAGGAAGGGACAGACTGACCATAGTGGAACAGTATCAAATGGTCTAACAGTGTAACTGGAGCCCTAAAAGTGAAAGAGGGCAAGACAGAAGAATTGTTTGAAAAGATGAAAGAATTTTCCAAACGTAAGAGAAGACAACAAACCATAAATCCAAGAAGCTCAAAGAGCCCCAATCCCAAAACAGGAAGCATATACACTCTTAATAATCATAATGAAACTGCTGAAAACTCTAAGAAAAAGAAAATCTTGAAGTGAGCCAGAAAAAAAGACTCCATAAAAAGAGTGAGAAGGTAGCCCTCTAACTGAAGGAAACTTACAATTCATGTAACAAAACAATGAACAGTATCCAGAATATGTAAACAACTATTATACTATAAAGGAATACAACCTCTCGTAGAAAAATAACATTAAGTAGCAATTTTAGAAAAACACAGATTTGAATGGCAATTTTAAAAATTTCATAATCAACCTCATAAGTAAGTAATCAAGAAGGTGCAAATTAAGATCATCATTTTCTACACACTGACTGAGAAAAACTAAGTTTAATCATTCCAAGTGTTGATGAGAATGTGGATCAGTGAGAAATCTCATATAATGTGGACAAAAAATATGAGCTGGTACAGTATTTTGAAAAATGAAATATTCTTATACTCTACTGCTAGGTATGTGCCCTAGAAAAACTCTTCCATATGTACAAGGAAGCGATTCAAAAATATTCACTGCATTTTTGTTCTTAATTCATAAAATACTGGAAAGACCCCCCCCCCAAACACATATTCAGAAGAGAAACAATACAATGACACTAGAAAACTAAAAAGCAGTGAAATCAAAAGAAGTGCAGCTAAACACAACATGAAGGAATCTAAGAAACAATATTGAGTAGAGAAAAAAAGCTGCAGAAAGACACACATATTTTTATTAAACTAAAAAAACGAGAATAAATGACATATTGTACAAGGATATGTACGTGAGATAACAGGTGGGGAACAGGATAGGAATGAAATTCCTGGGTAGATGCAATAGTATCAGCACTGTTTCTGTTTTGAAGTTCAGTGGTGTGTATCCAGGAGTTTAATTTGTCATGTTTTATTACGTACATGTGTTAATATGGTCTGTTTATTATTTTTGTTTAAATAAGATATACAATAAAAATATTAAACAATGGCTATATATCCATGGTGGCTAAATCATGCTACAACATAGAAAACTCTTAAAAACATTATGCTAACATGATATGATCCCATTTATATGAAATGTCCAGAACAGCTGGAGAGGTTCAGCTGAGCTGGACCCTCCAAGACCAAGAGGGTAGGAAGTAGATCAGGGATGTGTAATCTTTTGGCTTCCCTGGGCCACACTAGGAGGAGGATTGTCTTGGATCACACATAAGATACACACTAACAACAGTTGATGAGCTAAAAAAAAAAGAAAAAGGTCCATGCACAATTTTTGTAATGTTTTAAGAAAGTTTAGAAATTTGTGTTGGGCCACATTCAAAGCCGTCCTGGGCTGCCTATGGCTAATGGGATGTGGGTTGGAAAGCTTGAAGAATATTCAAATAGCCTGTCTTTTAATGGGAGCAACTGTAAAATCCTGTGCCTGTAATTTTCAATTGACCACATTCAACCAGGATACTTCCTTTTTTTTTTTTTTTTTAAAGATCCTTCCCTTTTTTTGAAGGCACAGATTTCCTAAAATTTCTCAAGGGTTTTCGTAACTGATCAGCATAGGAAGGGAGCAATGCTAGCATATGGTTAGGTCATGTGTGAGTGAGTACCAGAACGACCTGCATTGTTAATAACCAAATAATGTATAGTCAGAGCTTTGTTTCTTTCTAATCTTACACGATATATTCATAATGTTAAAACTCACTTCCTCTCTTGTTGATAGCACTAGAGAACACAGAGTCTTACACCCATTTTCCCAGTTACAAACACAGGAACTTATCCTGCAGTATCATGATGGGTAATCTCAGATCTATAAACAACACACAAAAAGAGATCAGACAAAAAAACTATTGTGCCTAACAGAGTCTCAAGCCACACACATTTGTAAGAACAAATGCCACAAACTAGAGAGAATGAGATGTATGGACTATAACACAAAGGGAGAAGTTGACTGCAAATCAGTATTATGCCAGATAGAATACCGGCCATACACCATTCATCATGTGCATAAATGGAAGCTTCCCTGTACCAGTAATCTTGTATTTCTAAATATGTGGAAGATGTGTTCCTACTATTTCTGACATGGAAGGGGTGAGCCTCAACATGACTCTCAGGAGGCATCCCCCATCTGCTTTCTCCCAATAATAAATTCCCAACCAGAACAGCTTATAAGCAGAAGCAGCAAGTAGTCATTAGATTTTTAAGATTTGATTCAACACATACAACAGAGCACCTCCTACATGGCAAGCACTGTACGGATATGGCAGCAAATACCACAGACAATGTCCCTGGAGAGATGTACAATCCTCCTAGCAATTAAAGGAAAGAACATCATTAATCCATACATTTAGCAATTAGCCTTGGAATCATTTTGGCTACAGAAAATAGCCTGAAGAATCAAAGGATTTAAAATGAGATTAAGCTACACAGAAGAAAAGGTTAAGTATTTTATCCACTATACTAACAAAAGAAATGGCCCAGCACATAGCACTCCAGTACCTGCTGAATAATGAGCATGAATATACATAAATATACAAGCTTTGTATCACACACACATATATGTGTGCTCATATGTGTATATATTTATATACATATGAGAGCTGTATGCAAAGTATCCAGCCATGTAATATGAAAAATAGAAGTTTATGGCTGGAGTTTTTCCAGACAGCCCTCGTATACAGACATACATGTATATGTGTATGTATATATTTATAAATAGATATTTAACTCTATAGACTCCATTTCTATAATAAATGATAATGGCAGTCAATGTTTAAGTATTGATCATATTCCTAGCATCATAGCAGGTACTTCTTCAACACATTATCTCACTTAATCCACACACTGGCTGTACACGTCAGCCTTACATCATACATGGGGAGACAGAGGCTGAGAGAGGTCAAGCAACTTGCCAAAATCTCCAAGCTAATAAGTATCAGGGCTACAAATCACACCTAAACCCCGGACTGGCTCCAAAGCTCCCAGTCCTTCTATGGCCTACCCCACCATTCCAGTAAAAATGTCTTCCACTGGTCCAGGGGATGTAGCATCATACTCTGAAAGTCAAAACCCACTCACTGGCTATGAAAGCCAAGACTGTGCTGTCGCACAATGCCTGAGCATCACAAAGCAGCTCATCTTTGGGAGGAGACACCCTGTAATTGCCTTTCCCAAACAAAGTGAAATTGGGTGACTGACAGTTAATCTTTAAGAACTATAAAAGAGGCCATTTTTGCTACTGCTATCACCATGGCTGCAAGCAGGAGATTACATACTCCCTCCGCCCCCCCCCCCCCCCCCGCCCATATGTACTGTTTCTGTGTGCTGACAGCATGCTCTGGTCATTCAGCTTTACTCCACACGCTCCTCTCCCTCCTCTTTCAGAAGATGAATAAAGCAAGATGTACCTGGCAAGGTTAAGGAAAGACATGTGAGAGAGACCATAGGGCAGGCCTGGCACAAGCACGCCAGCAAGGATATGAATTCAAGTCCATAAAGAAAGTGAACGCTAAGAGAAGCCACACTCTCTATGTAGCAGGCCTAACTGCTTTCCTTTGAAAGGCTGCTAACAAGGTTAGCCCTTGGCCGGTAACGGGGAATTTGGAATTGGGATAGGTTCCCACCATCCCGATAAAAATGGCTGTGCCGAAACTTCACCAACAGCATGGTTTGTGCTAAACACCTGCTTTCCTTCGGGAGTCTGGAATTTTGGTCCACGCTAAGCAGAGGGTGCCTACATGACAAGTCCTCAAGGAAAACCCTGAGGGCAGAAACTCTAATGAGCTTCCCCAGCAGACAACACTTCACATGTGTTGTCACGGCGTGTTGCTGGGGGACTTAAGTACACCCCGTGTGACTGTATGGAAGAGAACTCCTGGAAGTCTGTGCCTGCTTTCCTCCAGACTCCTCTCCACATACCTTTTCCCTGAGCTGACTCCGTTTGCATCCTTTCTCTGTAATAAATCTTAGCCATATGACTAGATACTGGGGGGCAGGGGGGCTGTCTTGGGGACCCCTGACACATTCTATATCTAAAAAGAATGCCCTATTATCTATCTTTTAAAAGCCATGGGGAGCCACAGAAAAGGGCACACTTCTGACCTATCATGCACTAATACTCTCGGTGTAGCTACACAAGCTATAAACCAAAGACTTGAATTTAAGGGCAAACAGATTAAGAGGGACATGAGACCACTTAGGCAGTTCAATCTCCCCTGATCTCCAGACCCTTAACCACCTGTGTACTTACCAGCTCCACTGGAGCTCCTAAAGGCACCTCAAACACAACCAGTCCCAAACACATCTCTCAAGTGCAGCATGATTTTTCTTTCCTCACTGCCTGGTGCCCATCACTACCTAGAAAGCCCCATTTCTAACTGCAATTCAGAATGTTTCTTTCTATTCTACTCATTGCTTTTGCTCCAGCCACCATCATCTCTTATCAGGCTTACTACAGCCACCTAATGGGCCCTGCTGATTCCTCCACTCTTGCTCTCCTGAATCTGCTCCATTCTGCATCCAAGGTACTTCCAGAGGCAGAAAACCCATCACTTGAATGCCCTGCTCAGGTCCTCCAATGGCTTCCCATCATATGCAGAAATAGCAATT
This sequence comes from Lyroderma lyra, assembly GCA_004026885.1. Lineage (NCBI taxonomy): Eukaryota > Metazoa > Chordata > Mammalia > Chiroptera > Megadermatidae > Lyroderma > Lyroderma lyra. The sequence continues at coordinate 82,540 of PVJL010000384.1, read as the reverse complement.
CATCCCTTCCCTTACTCTACTATACCTCCTACGAGTAACAATTTGCTTAACAAGGATATATAAAATGCATTAATTTAATAATAAATACAAATTATGTTTGTGATATAACTGTATATAAAAATCCTATATACAAATTGTAAATATTTTTTAAATTAATAGAACTGCACCCAAGAAATGTTAACAGTACACCTCTGGAGTTTAGTGACTAATTTGTCACACAATACCCACAGGGCTGAGAACACTGATTACCCTGTACATATTAACCACTCAAGTACTGTAAAAATGAATATTCATCTTGCATTTGTTTGTATGTACACACACACAACACATCTGGAAGAGGGATTTTTAAAATCCAATATTAAGGTTGCATTAGCATCACATAATCATCATTAAAAAAAAGAAAAACTAGTGATTCCATAGCCCCATGCCTGACACACTGGGCCAGCTCTGAGGCATGGGACCCAGAGGCTCTGATGAGCAGTCCAGTTGGTGAACGAGAAGAATGAAAATAACACTGCACAAGCCATCAGGAGACCTCAGCCCTGGTCCTGGTTTTACGTTAACTCCTAATTAACCTCTGCAAGCTTCTTGCTTCCCTAAGCCTGCATTTCACCCTCTGTAAAATGCGAGGCACTCTGAAGTCCCTTATGACATAGCAGCTAAGGGGAAAAAAAAAATCAGTCACATCCTAAAGAGGGATTTTAGGGAAAACCTGTTGTCACCAGAAGACACTAAGGCCAAGGAAGACAGCACATCAATAGTGAGTGGGAACCAGAACCCCAATTGCCACTTCCCACATCATCAGCCTGCCCTGGGAGGCAATAGGGGATCTTACCCTGCTTTGAACGGCAGGTCCTATGAAGTATCCCCCAAACTCAGTTGATACTTGGCAGCAAAAGAAGGTAGTTCTATGATTAAATACAAGGGAATACAATCGTCTCAGAAGAATAACAGGCCTCTGGATCAAGGGACTCAGAGAGGAGGGAAGGGAGGAAATGAATAATGAAAAGTAGATTACAGAAAAGTAAAAACTCCCAAGTATATTTTTTAAAAGTCTGTTATGAAAAGCACTGCTAACACTGTTAACCATTCCTTCTAGACTATGGTAAAAATGGTTCGCATTACAGGCACACCTTATCCCTTCCCCCACTTATTATATTGTAAGTATTCTTTGTGATTAAATGTTCCTCCAACCATTTCTGATGTCACATATATCCTGTCTCAGTGATGTGCCCAAACCAGCCCCCTGACATTCCAGATATTTCCAATCCTTTCTACTGTAAGAACTGTCACAATAAACATGCGTGAACAATGACTGATACTGTACTAGCTGGAGGCTCTTCCAGCAGATTTCCCAGCCTTGGGTTTCGGTATGCAGTTAGGACATGGATTTAAGCAAACGGCTTCCTACACGCACAGCTACAAAGCTGTGTCTGTTTCCTGTGCAGTACAGGGGAGAAAGTGGTAGCCAATTTACTCACATTCGTCATCTGCTTGCTCATTTGAAGGTGTCTCGGGGTTTGGTCTCCACACTCCCTTTCTATGGAAGCCAACCACAAAGCTTTATTAAACTGAAAGACTGGCTTTATGATTTGGGGACTGCTGATGTATGGGGAGTCTCCATTTTTCTGTGAGGCAGGAAGAAGAGAAGGTTGAACTTCTATAATAGCATGGGTTTAACTTCCAGCCTAAAGTTTCTATTCTGTTTAGACACAAGGATATAGTGGTCAAACTACATCATCTCCCTGATGTCCGAGGCTGGGTCTGTGTATCCAAAGAGTGTAACTTTGCAGATAGGGAAAAAAGAAGATAGCTACATTAGATAGTGCCTAAGTGGTAACTCCCCCTGATAGAACTTCCAAGGAAGCTCACTGATCCACGGTTAGGACTTCAGGTGAAAACGCAGCACAGGTGCTGAAGCCTTTAAATACAACTCCCTAATCCAAGAGACTCTGAAAACTAAAAGCTGCAACTTTATGACGCTTAGTGTGACCGTTCACGTTTTGCTGATACGCTTAATGATGGACTGCTGCTCCAACCACTGGAGGTGTTACATTATAGGTGGTATGTGCCATATTACCTTTCCATCCTTCACTCCATTATGTGTTGAATTGTGTCTCCCCAAACATGTTGAAGGCCTAACCCCAAGTACCTGTGACTGCAACCTCATTTAGAACTAGGGTCTCATCCCTTTCTCGGCCTCTTGGTTAAGTTCAAGTGTGAAATTAGGGTCTTTACACAGGGAACCAAATTAAGAAGAGCTCATTAGGGTGGGCCTTAATCCAGCAGACTGAGGTCCTTACAAGAAGGGAGAACACAGACACACAGGGAGAGAACCACATGACCATGGAGGCAGAGCCTGAAGAGTGGCAGCTGCGAGCCAAGCAACACAGGCGACCCTGGGGGAGAGAGGATCCTCTCTCCTCAAAGGCTTCTGAGGGAGTGGCACTGCCAACCCCCCGATTGGAGACGTTCAGCCTCTAGGACTGTGGGAGGATACATTTCTGTTGTTTTACGCCACCCAGTTTGTATGTGTTATCATGGCAGCCCTAGGAAACTAACACACCGCCATCCTCACCAGCAGGAAAGACCTTAATTCTGTAAGACATCTGGCCCCCGGGACATGGGACTGTGGCACTATATTAATGTGTCATTTTATTCTGCCCATTTCCAAGGAACTCTAGGTTTCATCCACTGTTTTTGGCAACTGGTGTTCATATATATTTGTGAAGATTTTGTAATAAAATGTTTTTGTATTTTTTAAAGGGGGGGAGAGAAAAAGAGAACACGAGACACATTTTTAGCCTCAAAATTAGCGATAGAACAGCTGAAAACATCCATCTTAAATGCTTTCTGAGAATAAATGTCCCCATTTCAATGATGTTGAAGCAGTATTACATTTAAACACAAAACAGCTGTCAACATCCAAAACGCAGCAAAATTAATCATGGTTAGTAATTCAAACAGAGTATCTATTGAGACTGAATACTGGAAAGGAAACAAAGTGAAAGAAGGAGTTTGATGGTGAAGTGTGCATGCATGTGTGTGGGTAATAAGTGTATATACTCATTTATCTAACAGATGTGTACAGAGCAGTGAATATGTCTTACACAGGCCAGATGGCACAAAGAATATAATAAAGCTACAACGGGAGATAGAACCTCACACTCTAACAGGAAAAGGCACAAATGCATCTCCTCCTAGCTTTGGAAATTTCTCTGCACACTATATTTGCCTTCCATTCTCTACCCAACCAAGACTGAAGTTTCAGTAATTTGATTGTTTTTGTCAAACATTAAAATTATCACTTTGAAATATTTTATTTACAGAAAGGCGGCCCATGAATAAAACAGAGATCGTTCATCGTATTGTCATCCATACAAATGTAAACAACTAATTTAGCAACAATAGGAGGCCAGTGTGGGCAGGATAATACCATCACCCTCCCCCCCAAGAAAAAAAGACAGCCATGTCCTAAATCTGAGAACCTGTGAATATATTACTTACCTGGCAAAGATGAAAGTCTGGTTGCTAATCAACTGACCTTCAAATAAGATTATCCTGGAATATCTGGGTAATCACAGGGGTCCTTTAAAATGGGAAATGGAAACAGAGGGGAGGGCTCAGTGAGTGATGCCATCTGAACAGACTCATGCTGCCACTCCCAGCTTTGAAGACAGAAGGAGGAGCCACCCACCAAGGAGTACAGGCAGCTCTGGAAGGTGGGCAGGCAAGGAAGAGGATTCTCCCCAGAGCCTCCAGAAAGCAGAGCGGCCTTGCCACACCTTGATTTTGCCCAGAGAGACCTCTGGTTGGACTTCTAAGCTACAGAACTGTAAGACTGTAGCTTAGAACTATAAATGTATTTGTGTTGTTTCAAGCTGTTAAATATATGGTAATTCCCTATATCGCAAGTAGGAAATACAGGCATAACTTAATTATCCTGACAATGGAATACTTAATGCTGTCATAATTCAGAACAAGTGACAACTGTCATGATATGAGTTCAATAGGAAAGAAAAGACTGGTAGCCACAACATGATCCCAATTTTGCTTATTAGAAATTACTAGAAACATATAAATCGAGCCATAGAGGTGGTTCTGAGGGATGGCACTGCTGACGCAGTCTTTGTACACTGAACCTGTTTTTCAGCATTTCTACACTGATAGTTATCTATTCTCAGAAAAAAATATTTAATGTCAGGCAGAGAGCTGCCCATGGAGGGCGGCTGTGACAGGCTCCTCAATGACTGCACCAGGTAAGACCCAGGGTGGACAAACACCGTTCAAAGATTCCTGTGCAGATGAACTTCAAGGACAAAAGTCTTTTTTTTTTTTTTTTTTTTTAATGTATCTCCAAAGGCTGAGTCTTAGGTACACAAGCAGGCACCTCAAGCAAGCACTGGCACTTTATTTAAAAGTTGCTGACCTGTTGAAAACTACTCCACAAATCCAAGTGGCATCTATTTCCCAAGGCACCAAAAACTATTTAGTTAGTTCTCTAACTATAATGTCACATAGTTCAAGTGACAGGGCTGCACCAACAATACTGTTCCCTCAAGCCCTAACATTTTTCGTGTGTGTGATTCTGCAGAATGAAAAGGTTTTCCGAAACACATATCGTGTTAGGGCAGATACCCTGTAACTCACTTTGATGTTTGGTGCCTATAGAGGCACCAAACGGGCTATAACTGAGCAAGCCAGAAGCTCTCACCATTCCAAGCCTGCCACATGGAATTATGAATGTGTTTGATGATATTATGCCAACAGTGTTGACATTTGGACATAATTTGGTACTATTGATACTCCTACCAAAATGTTAAAGCCCGCAATCCTGAAAAAATGGTTGCTAAAAAGTCTCGAGGAGCAATTTCACACACACGAAGACGCAAATGTGTGTACACGCCTGTCTTTTCTTAGAAAAAATCATCACTGATGTGTGACATACCCAGCTAAATAGGTTACTTACCATCACTATTCTCTCACCAAGAAAGCTTGACAGTTTTTAAACGCCTCCCCTTCTTAAAAAGGACACCAACCCCAGATGCTTTTTTATAGGCAAGTTCAACCAAACTTTTAAGATAAAGGTAACTGCCCTGTTACATAAACTATATCCATTAATAAAAAAATAAAAATCAAGGGAAGTTACCCAAAAGTGACCCGGATCCCCAAACTGCACAACAAAAAAAGCCAAAGGTCTTTTATGTGATGTATGTACAGAAATACAAGAATAACTATAAATACTGGAAGGTATTTTTAAATTATGTAGTAAAATTAATCCCAGAACAAAGTGGATAGTTCAACATTAGATGTATAATTGTATTACATTACACTGAGATGTTGTAAATATCATCTCAACAAATGCAAAACAAATGTGAGGAAACTCTGCTCATTCCTGATAGCAAACAAAGCAAAGCAAACACTCTTTTGTCCAAGCTCCTACCAAAACCTTTCATCAGACCACACATTTAATAAAGCACTAAAAGCACTCCCATTAAAGTTGAGAACAAGAGATCGCCGGCTATCATCAGTATTATTTAGCACTGTACAGAACATCGTCGCTAATGAACTAAACAGAAAGGAAATACGGTGGAGGTGTTTCTTATGTTAGGGTTAGCTTCCAAGGTCAGCATGGAAGTGGGAAGTGGCATAGAGCCAATTTTCCTTTGATTATGATATGGTTGGGGTAGGGTTAGGGAATCCTGTTCTATTATGAAAACATGCCCCAGTGGAAAGGTACAGGAAAATATCAGTAGCCAACTGAGGGAAAGAGACTGACCCAGGGCCTATAAGTGCTCATGAAATAAGAGATGGAGGAGGCAACGCTGTTGAAATGAGTACTCCCTTCTATTTACTAGGTATAAACAGCTAAGCATGTTTTTTAAATATATGACCTGAATTCTATGGTGACTGGAAAACACTAAAAATGAGGGGATACAAATGTGTCACTCTAAAAAGTGCAAAAGAACCAACCAATAATTACTCAGCAAACTAACCAGAAACCAAGCAACATATTAAAAACATCATTCCTAAATATGAAAAAGTGAAACAGAAACAATCCTACTCACAAAGGTAAGAACAAGGTACCTAAGAAAAAAGATGGAGTCTGCAAATCCTGTATGAATCGAAGTACTTTTAAAAGCCTCACTAAAGGGTTAAAAATAAAGAAATGCAAACTTTAATAGATGAATAAATAGGCGATTTGTGAGATATAAAGTCTTCCCAACATAAAATCCCCACAGGATTTAAGGGATGTGACTTGTAGCGGGGAAATCATAACAGCCAGGACAATATTGAAAATGGTGTGTCAGAACCTGCCATATTAATAGCACTGCAAAATCTACTTTAAAGTTTTAATAATCAAAACAGAGTTATTAACACAGGAACACAGAGATTAAGGAATCAGAAAGGCGTATACATAACCATACCTAGGTGTTTATGGAATTTAGATGCCATTTTAAAACATTTCCATGGGTAAATGGCCACATATTTAGACAAAAATAGAATTTATTAGGACCTCCCAAGATGCACAAGAAGTACTATACTTCAAAGCAGAAATACCTACTTTCTAGCTCCTCTCTTGGTTTGTTTTTTTTTTTCACCCACTTGCTTTGACTTGAAGCTCTTTTTCAATTGATCACTCTTCTTCATCTGTTTCTCTTCCTTTTTCTTGAAAATTGTCAGACTGGATGTTGCCAGGTAAAACTCACCATTCTCACTAGCCAGTTTCGCATGCTGCTTCTCGAAAGCAGGTGAGAATTCTTAAGCTGAAGTTCACAGATAAGGCGACACTTAGAAGCACTCCAGTAGCAAAAGGCAGGTGCCAGAAATCAGAAGGCTAAAAGCTCTATTAGACAAGAAAATTAGAAAAGCATGTGCTGGTCCAGTCCCATTCCTAGCCCATATGAAAGGGTCAGCAGACTAAGGTGACCCAGAATGTGACCCACAAGCCCCTAACTCTTCACAACCAATCAGAACACTGGGCTCACCAAAGTGCAAGCCGGCTGCTCAAATTTTGCTTTAAAAAGCAATCTCAATGAAATATTTCAGTACCTGCAAGGATATCCCCAGATGTCATTTTTTAGATTGGAGATCACTCCCGCCCTTTCAGAAAATTTTTTTCTTTGTAGGCAAAAAGTTAGATCCTAACTTGGCTCATTTGGCCAAGCCACTGAGGGGAGGGGGAGGAAGGAGGAGGAGGAAAGGAAAGACATGTGCAGTGCTCGAAGGGAAGGGAAGACATCTCGGCCACCTCAAATTCCTGGCAGAAGGAGGCACAGTATAAATTAGCAGATATCATCTGATTGTGAGATCAGACCATTATATCACAAGGGGCCATTAAGAAATTTGGGTCACTATTCTAATTACCCTTACTCAACAGGAGCAATTGCCAATGGCCCATGTGACTTCACAAGGATTGCCTAAAACCCAGTCCACACAGAGCGAGCCAAGTCACCAGGAACCCTGGAAACAAGGATCTAAATCAGGAGTGTCCAACCTTTTGGCTTCCCTGGGTCACACTGGAAGAACTGTCTTGGGCCACACATAAACTAACTACACTAACACACACGATCACTCATGAACTAAAAAAAAGATCAATGCATAATTTTCATAATGTTTCAAGAAAGTTTATGAATTTGTGTTGGGCCACAGGTTGGACAAGCTTGAGCTAAAGGGTAATGTTTTAAATATACTTTCTGCTCAAATTCTTATACAAGTATCTTAAGGAATAAGTACGAAAAGTTAATCCTATTTTAACAACACCCATATTATAAAGTATAAATTTATGAAAAACAAAAGCCTAGAAATTTTCCTGAAGAAAAACCAACAGGAAACAGCAGCAGCCCCTGATATCCAGGAGCTGATCTCACTAATGTTCACAGTCACACTTCAGTATTATTACCAACTGATCTGACACTCACAGCTAGTTCGTGCTGTTCTCTTCCAGGACATCAACAATCTCAGAGCACCTCCACAGCCAACAAGGTCACTCTGAGACCATGACACAATGAGACAAAACCAGATCACTGGGAAACCCACAAAGTACCAAACATCCCGGGCTCTTGGCCAAAGTGAGACTGCTGCTTCCTCACCCTCACCCATTACAGCTTTCTCTGACTGGTATCTGACCTCTCTGCAGGAAACTTTACTGAAAACCCAATCAGACAACTGCCCCCCGCTGTTTGAAAACATCAAATCTATAGAGAACCTGTGCTTTTGTAGATCCTCCCAGGATGACCCAACAAATCCCCTAATCCTAGCGTAGGTTCTATCTAATCCCTTTAGCTCTCCAGGGAGGGTTCTCTCTGGCTGCAACGAGTCATATACTCAACTTGGTCCTGGCTGAAGGGCACAAATTTCACTTTGCAAATTTCCAATTTCTTTCCCCATCAAGATCCCCACATATGCTTTTATTTTAATAAAACCAAATTTAACTTCATATACAAACAAATTTTTCAGGATTCTAGCTACTGCATAAAAACAGGTTACACCTGTAAGACAAAATCTAGCAGAGACTCTGAATGCATTAAAACTTTTACTCCATACTTTTAAAAATACCAAATGGCATTTATTTCCCTGTTAATACATGGGACCTTTATAGCAAGGACTCTGAAAAATCCCAGTAACTTTTGTCTTGAGTAGTTCAAAGCACGGCAAACTGTGATGACACCTAATGGATTACATTTTTCCAAATTCCCAAGTTTTGAAAATACCAACTATACAATAAGGAGACTTTGTAACCTTATAGTATAAATGGCTTTTCTAGACCCTCTAGGTCCTGTGACCCAATCTCAAAAAGGGAGAGATCAACGAGAAATGAATCTCACAGATACGATGTTGGGAGAATAACACTGAAGAGTACATACGGTATGATTCCAGTTAAACAGAATTCAAACTCAGGACCATGGTTACCCTTGAAAGGATCGTGACTGGACAGGGCAAAGCAGGGTCTGGGAATTAGTGATGTTCTTCATCTGGATGCAAGTTATACAAGAGTCTTCAATCTGTGGAAATTCCTCAGCCTGAACATTTAGCATACGTGTATATTATCTATGTAGTATTTCAAAAAGAAGTTTTAAAGAGGGGATAGGGGTAAGGATGAAGCAGAAGCATGCACAGAGCAGCCTCCACTAAACAGAGATTTTGAAGGCGGCACACGTCCCCCATGTAGGCCAGTTTCCCAACCTCTCTGAGCCTTATTTTCCATCTGTGAATGAGGGGACCTGTGTATACTTCACAGGGTTATAAGAGGTGATACCCCAATCAGACAACTGTCCCCCGCTGTTTGAAAACATCAAATCTATAGAGAACCTGTGCTTTTGTAGATCCTCCCAGGATGACCCAACAAATCTTGTCTGCAGCCTGATACCTGGTACACGGAACATGGTGATTCAACCAATCACCTGGATGTCCTGCCATCCAGTCCCTGCCCAGGGTGTCCTCTACACGAGTCATGGAGGGCTGCTCCTCTTGGATACGATCCGAGGAGATGGCACAGGGCACAGCAGCATCGAGCTGAACCTTTACACGCTCCCTCCTCCTTGCCCAGCCTGGGTCCTCTAGGCTGGTTCAGCCAGTCTCAGTAGGCTTCTCTGGCCACACATGCCTTCTGGCCATCTCTAGAACATCTGTGATTTCAGTGGTTACCCATTGCCATTCTCAAAACGCCCACAGCACCATCTGTACCCGTCCATCAATACCCTTTGCACTGCCTTCACTCTGTTCTCACAGATGTAACCATTTAAGGGGTGCCCACTTCCTACCCATGTCACACATGTATGTTTGGGCCGTGGTACCAAAAGTCACACCAGGTCAGAGTAGGCAGAGCTTTCTTTCTCTGAGAATGTGAGGCCCTGGCCATGCTTGAGAAGTGGGCGTGTGCCAGAGTGTGACACATCCTGTAAGACTTAAGAGGGGAATGCTTTCCAGATAAACATCAAGGCAATATTTTCCAAAGGGGAATAAAATAGTGTTGGGGCTTTAGGTGGGGGAAATTCCACCTGCTTTCTCTTTGTGTCCCAGAAGGGGTGCAGTGAGGTGAGAAAATTATGACCTAGTCCTCCTTTAGGGATCAGCTGAGAGCCCTTTCAGATTGCCTTTGAGCTAATTTTTATACACCAATTCATTCTCAAAGTTGCTGTTCTTTGCACAAGTACCTAAGATTTTAAAAGGAGAGAAGGCAGGAATGTTGGGGGCGGGGGGGCCTGGGGAAACGTCCAATAGCCAAGTAAAGCTAAAAGTTACACAGATGCTCATCAACAGGTCCTATACATTTTGAAAATTTAGTTCTGAGTGTCCGAGCAGCCTAGCAGTTTTTGTCGTTTTGAAAACTGAGGAGCTTTACCTGGTATTAAGAAAACAATTTCTTTGGTGAGTCCCTACAAAGGGGACACTGTGTGACAGGGTGGACGGCAGCCTCAAAAATATTCTCACTCCCATGTCCCTATTCCTGGGAGATGCACATTGAATACTCAGGAATGAAGTCACCTGATACCTGAAACCTCCTTTCAGATGGCTGAGCAAAAGGGGACAGAGAAGAAGAAAAGGTGGCAGAGACGTGTAAGAGCAGTATGATATTAGAATTTGGTGCACTGAGGTGACGAGTACAAAGGTGTTCTTTGTACTGAGCTGTCTACATTTTAAGTGAAAAAATTATTCACTTCAATAGGAAAAAGGAAAAAAAGGAATGTATCGTTACCTCCAAATCACAGTAACGGGTTCTGAAGGGTCATATGTCAAGTTAGTAATCAGCTGGGTGCACTGCCCACCACGATCTATCTTGTCTCCACTCCTCTGTACGAGCATTAGATCTCAGAATCACAGTCTTTGCGTTGCATACCAGGTGTCTTTTCAACAACTCTACAATCTATCAGTTCTGCAAAAGACTAACATGCAGCAATGAATGAAATGCCATATTGGAAGTTGGGGGACAAGGAACTAGGAAGGGGAATAAACTCTTCCTTTTGTGACTTTCAAGTGAGGGCATCACTAACTTGCAAAGGATGAAAGGGTCAAAAGTTAAGATGTACTCAGATATGACAGCCAATGCAACTGTCACGCGTGATACTAGAAGCTGTGCTAGTCCCCTTCATGGGAGCCTTTGCGTCCCCCCTGCCACTCTGTAGTTGGAAATCCAGGCTTTCCTTTTTCCTCTCTTTATGCTTTCCTATTCTATCAACTAAACCCAGTAAATGCAGGTTAATAACAGGAATAAAACCTAACCAATAAGTAAGTTTTATTGCAAGGTTGCTCAAAGTATAAATCCTGTCCAATTGGACCATAATATTAAAAGCTTGTTTGTGTTCCTTTCACTGGTTCAACTTACATAAATAGGAGTGTACTCAACTGACTATGTACTTAATGAGGAAATCCACTATACTCTATAACTCCCTAAAATATGCTTGAGGACAGAGGCTAAAAGCCCCAGCACGTGAACTGATGATCGTCAGGATAAGAGCCTGTTTTAAGAAACTGGATCTACAGACTTTCCAGACACTGTAAAGCTTAATGTGTTATTGTCAGAGTTCAAAACCCTCAAGAGAGCCCCAAATTTTGAACCAATTTCCTAACATCTCCTAGCATTTTACAAAGGCCATCACCTTCTTATGTGACTTGAGAAAGCAGTCCATGCTATTGAAAGCCAGATCTTCGGCGGCACTCCAAAAACATTCCAAAATCTCCCACGTTGCAGATTCCTTCTAATTTATAAAAGGGAGAGTTTGGTAATAAAAGCCACATAATATATTTGTCTTCTCACTGACTTTTAAGTTATTTAATCAAAAGAAGAGTTTTCAATGCTAAGAAAGTTCATTAAGTTACAGGGGAAAAAATGTCAGCAGCATGACAGTTACTTCTAAGGAAAATCAATAAAAGATGTTTCATCTAAAGGACAAAAAAAAAAAAACAAAAACAAAAAAAAACGCCCAAAGTAGACAAAAACAGGGTAAAAACAAAAAAGAATTACTAGTGAAGAGAAGGATGACAATAAACAAAAAGTGACTGAACACTGCCCAAATGAATATAAATAACATTTAAAAATACAAACTCTTTGAACTGGTAATTCTACTCCTACATATTTAACCTACAGGTAATACCTACAAACTATTGCTAAGATTCCTGTTACGAATAATTCTTGAATGTTTTCTGTGACTTTATTTGTAGTAAGCAAAGGACTGGAAAAAAGCAACAAAAGAAGAGTTAAATAAAAACAGTGCCCCCACTGGAATACCTTGTAGGAAGAATGAGGCAGTCCTATGCCCCGTGATGGGAACAAAAAACTCCTGGGATGCAATGTTGGGGGCGGGGGGGCCATAAAAAACAAGATACAGTACAGCATGTACAATGTGCTCCCATGTCTTTGTATTTTTTAAGAACAAAATAAGCCCACCTTTGCATCTGCATAAAATATACTGAGAAAAACACTTAAGAAAATGCCTCAGAAACAAGTTCACAGTGGTTATGTCCACGAAGACAAACCAGGGTCAAGGGTAAGAGAGACTTACCTTCCAATGTTATGTGGTTTGAATTCTAAATGCACTGATTATTTAGTATTTAAACCTACTTTCCTTAAAATATAAAATTATGTAGGCTATCAGTTTTAACATAGAACCTATGCATTTTGTATGAAACACCAGTCTCAGGTGACCTCTGCAAAGTGAGTACAGCAGAGGGCTTAGCGATGGGGACAAGTGATGAGCAGTTAGTAATACTTAACGATGGAATGGGGTATAAACAAAGAACACAGAACACGTTTGCGGGGGAATGCCAGTAGGCTATTCCTGCTTGTCTTCATCTACAGACTTACACCCACCAGTATGCAAAGAGATGTAACACTCTTGGGCAGGACACACCCAGGAGCTCTCTTTCTTACAAACCTGTCAAGTAAGCAAGCCCTGTCCCAGGTCTGGGTGCCCACTGCAGACCCAGAGCCCACCCTGGATAATCCGACTTGTCCCTGCTCACAGCCCCAGGCGGCTCTGACCCATGCATGAGGGAACTTTCCTATATCTGACCCTGTCTGTCTAACTCTAATGTCACTTGTCCTCCTCATTCACCTTAACCTCTCCTCTGGCCCACCTCATTGGTAGTACAGCGAATCCATTTTTTCTTTCAGGCTCCCTTTCCATCTCAACACAAGCAGCCAAGATCTGAAATGTGCATATGAGACAGTTTGGAGATAACCACAAACAGAAGTGCACAGGCTCCAATAAGGAAAGGTCTAGAGTCTTTGACACACCTCAGGTGCAGGATAAAGGACTCCTCAATACACGAGCAAGATGCCAAGAAATCCCACTAGGGCCAGGAACGGAGAACCTACGGTGGATAAATTGACTGTATATAGCTATAGTCCTTCCATCTTGATTCCTTCTTTAATCCCCCAGCCAAGTCAGGATGTTTGCTTAACAAGCAGTAAAATTTTTTTGCCACATTTGGATTTTAAAACATAAAGACTATTGGCAAAAGCACACCCTAATGAAAAACTAAAAAGGAATGGATTAAAATGCCATTTTTGCAAGCCAAATGTATTTATCCTAAGAAAGTTCTAGATTCACAGAATCACTGGAATAGAAGCCTATTCTTGATTTAAAAGGAACGTGTGCCAGTGCTGCTTCTTGAACTAGAAGTTCAAGATCGGAGAGGGGTGCAGGAGCTGAAGGGTTAGAAGCCTGGGCCTGGCCTCAGCGGGTCCCGCATTCTATTGGAGGAGACTGTCTCCCTCTTTGTCTGGTATTTTTAACAAATGCTACTCCACAAAACTCTCACATGATTTAAGTTTTATACCCTAATAGCATTTCTCATATAAATCAGGAAAAAAACCATGTGCTGGAACACAATTCAAGTTTTTGTCAGAACACAAATTTTCTGAGGGAAGAGGAAGAGGACAAAGACCAGTCTACCCATCAGGAGACCCAAGTTAGCATTCTGACACTACTCCTGGCTACCATGTGGACCTGGGCAAGTCATGATTCCCCAGTCTGTCACAGTAAGTGACATTTAGGGTATTCTCAGCTCAGAAGTTTGAAGACAGTAAGAGATAAAGCTAAAGAGTAGGTAGGTCTCTTCAGTTCCAGTGGACATCTTACATATTTTACTAACAGTTCAGGGTGAATTCACAAACTCAGCATCAGCAGACAGACTACAAACCCTGTCAAAACGGGCCCCACCTGCTTCCAGATCCTTCCTCGGGCCACATGCACATCACAATCCGACCACACTCATCTTTCAGTTCCGCAAATTCACCATGCTTCTGGTACTTTCAAGATTTTCGCATGGCCCGTTTCCTTGGCCTACAGAACGTGCTTTTACCAATCCTCTGCAGGGCTAAGTTCTCATTATTCAGATAATGGCAAGCCCACATGTCACTTCAGGGACACTCTCCCTGGCTGCCCCAAACTAGTTCAGTCCTCTGAGAACCATCTGCATATCTTTTAAAGCATCAAATTAGTCGTCTGGTATCTATTTCCCACCGCTAGAATACAAGCTCCAAGGGGCAGGGACTGTGCCTAGACTCCAGCACAGTACCTGGCACACAGGATATCCTCAGAAATGTTTATGAGATGATCAAAGATGACTGGCTACTTAGTCAATGCAACCGAAGATTAAACTTAAGGTCCAGAGCTTTAAACCTATCTTTAAGCAGGGGAAATGGAAAATACAGCAGAGTAAAATAAAACCACCAGATAAAGAGCGTCGGAAACTGACCAGGAGAGAAGTCATGCCAACTAAACTTAAGTCCATTTAAGAAGGTTCTGGAGAGAGGAAGAGGCTACAGTAATAGTATCCAAAATGCAAAAACATTCAGTAATTGATCAATTCATCACAGGAAATTTATCCTAATTCAAGATCTTATATAAAATGTAAAGTAATGCTGTAGAGAAAGATGAGGGGAAAAGGACACCAGGAGATGTGCTTCTAGTATTTGCAGCTATGAATTCAAGTAGTTCAATGCGATTTGAAAGAATATCTAGCATTATTACACTATAATTTCTTCTGAAATTCTCTTAAATACGCTGTATATTAATTAAACAAAAATACAATAGTCGTCTGTCTACCTTTTTTTCAAAGGAGTAAAATACAACGTAAGGCTTACCACAACATCATACCAATATTTCCTGCAGGTTATAAATGACATTAAGAAAGCATACAGAAACTTCATTGTGGCTTAAGAAACACCTAAAGCCACGTCAAAAGATAGTAACAAATGAGAATATTTTTTGCAACTCAAAATTAGAAGAAAAAAGATAAATCTCTTACTATATAGTGCTGAGAGAAAAATGAAAAAGAGAAAATCCAATATTCCAACAGACAAATGAGAAAGACTATGGACTAGGCCTGTATAGCAAAGGAAATACAAATGTTGTTACAAACAGATGAAAAGATGTTTATCTACCCACCCGCCCGCCCACCTTGAGAGAAATGCAAAGATTATACACCAAGAGGCCATTTTTGAATTACCAGATGGGCAAAATCCAACTTTGACAAAAGTGTGGTATGAAGCCACACGTACACTCTCAAGACTGGCTAACATAAGTAGACATGAGTGCAAAGTTTGTCAAGGGCAATTTGGCAACATCTATTCAAATGACACATATAAAGCACATCTGATCCAGCAATGTCACTTCTAGGAATTCACCCAGAAAGGCAGTATCTCAAAGTGAAGGAACTCCTCTGGAGTCACTTGCCTAGGTGTAAATTCTGGCTGTGCCACTCTGTGGGGTATAACTTTGGGCACATGACTCATCCTCTTCAAGCTGCTGTTTCTTCATCTGCAGATGGCACTATTAATACTGGCTATCTTATTGGACTGGTAAGAGGACTGAGCCAACATAAGGAAAAGGTTTAAAAGAGTGGCCAGTACATAATAAGTCGGTGAGCATTAGCCAATGCTAAGAGATACTCACATATAAAATGATCCATGTTTAAGGTTACTGTAACATTGTTTGCAAGACCAAAGACTGAAAATGAATTAGATACCCAGTGGTTACTATGCAACTACTAAAAAGAAAGGGTAAGTAATCAATGTACTGTTATGGAAAAAGTCTCCCAAATATAATTAAAAGAGAAAAGAAAATCACAGAGCACAGAATCATTTACAACACCTTTTGTGTAAAAAGAAAGGAAAGACCGTATCATGAGATGCCTTTCCTATTCAAAAAATGCAATTAAAAAATAAAAGAACACTTCAGGTAATTATGTGACATGATACAGGTAGTTAGCTAACGCTATGGTTGTAGTCATACAAGTCTAACAAGTCAACATGCTGTACACCTTACACTTATACAATGTTATATTGAATTATATCTTAATAAAGCTGGAAAAAATAATAGAAAAAAAACAAAAAGAACATTTTAAAAGTGCTGTACCTTTTTCAAGCCTCAGGTGAAAACTGTAATATGTATTCACAAATGTCTAGACCAGCAGTTCCCAAATTTTGTTGCTGGGTCAAAAGCAACTTTTAAATTATCTACGAATCTAGTGTGACTATGCCTTGCTGCTCTCCCAGACACTGAAGGCTATGACCCCAGGTAGCATATTAAAGTTCTCCAGGTGATCCTAATGAACAGCAAGGTTTAGGAACCACAGACTGAAAGGTGAAAGGGTACTGACACATGTCAAATGACACCTGCAAAGACCAAAGGCGCTGAAAAATAACCAGTCCCAAGGCCCCAAGTCAGCAGCCCACTTTAAACATTAGTTGACACAGGTAAATGAAAGAGCAAAGCAAAATAATCTGGACCGTCCCTAGGAGGTAATTTCAACAGCTAGGCCTGCCCACATTTCTTTTCTTAGACTCCCATAAATGAAGGACTTGGCCATCCGGCCCCAGCCCCACTGAGGCTTCATCAGCCACGTGCACTGGCCATCTCACAGAGGCCAGAAAGTATTTGGATAACTTCTAGTAAAAGGAAACTCGCTACTTTTCACCTCATTTCTTCTTCATGAATTACCACCAAAGCTATCTTCACCCTGTGTGTCTAAGCCTTGAATTATCAGACCCCTTTTCTCCTTCTCTACCAAGGAGCTGACAGAGTTGCAAGAACCCTGGCGTGGGATCGGGCCATGGGCCTTGCAATCCCACCTGTCCCACCTACCAGCACTGTTCCATGGCGAACAATTTAGTAACAGTTCACATCAGCCCCAGACACTTTGTGAGGTAGGCTCCCACTGCCTACCCCACAGACTTGCTATCAGACTCAAATGAAATAATGGAGTTAAAACTACCCTATATAGATGCTGCACAAGCTGCAGCTGGGGATTCTAGGCACAAATGCCCATTTTTCTACCCAGCCAGAAGACATCTGTCTGCACCCACTGCCCACAGCTTCCTGTCTGGTGCTCTCCCGCCCTGCGTGGCTTCACACAGAACACCACACCAGACTTCCTAGAAGCCCGAGATTCCAGCCCACCTCCCCATGGCACAATTCCTCCAGGATGCTCATCATGTAGTTCCCAGCTAAAAACTACTAGGCTAGACAGCAAAGGGTGCCTCACTTCAGATTTTCTTGCAGCAGAGCTGCAAAAGCCAAGATTCTTGCCCCACATGCACACACACAAGGTAGACCTGAGAGCCATTCTGCTGTGCCTCACAGGGCCTGGGAAGCAGGTCTGCATACCTTCCTGAGGGCAGAACCAGCATGACTGGGATGCCTGGGGGACTAGTACCAAAAAACAGGACAGCAGGTAAAAGGTCCCAAAGCCTAATGTCAACACATTAGAGGGGAAGAGATTTAGATCTGGAGCCAGCCAGCTCAAGGCACAGGGGTAGAAGCTTAAAGCAGAGAGGATGCAAAGATAACATATTTGATTCTAGAAAAGCCTCGGCCGTTCGGCAGTTCGCCTTTCAAACACGAATTTACTAGGGGAAATACTATTTTTTTTGCATTTGATAATGGTTTGGTGCTTATAAAATCCATATCGGAGATGCAAACCAGACTATTCATGGGAAAACAATTCCAAGACTGATCATGTGTTGATAATTGGTGAAGCTGGGTGGTGTGTACATTCATTCTTTGTGTATGCTTGAACATTTTCGTAATAAAAAGTTTAAACAAAATCCTCTATTATCAAAAAAACCAATTTCACAGCAGGGGAATGTGAGAAACATATTCTAACAGCATGACCAAGTGCCAGACATGGGGCCACTAAGTCACTAACGTGAGCAGCTTTGTCTCCCAAGGCACCACATCCTCCTAAGAGCTCTGGGCGCAATGGAAGCCAGGCACCCAATGTAACTGCCACCGGCCACGATCTCCATCCCCAAGCTGGTGAGACAGCATCCCAAGCTATCTGCCGCGGTGAAATGACACATGGTCTGCATCAGCAGCAGCTAGTCTTAGGATATTCAGGATGCAGAACTCCCCACCTGGCTTTCTGTCCCGAGAGAAAATTCAAGTCAGTCATAAATGCCCACATGGACACATGAGAAAGCATTCTACAAAAAGAAAAGGCTTCTGAGGCAGCAGAGGACAGAAAAGACCTCAAGGACCAATGCAGCCATCTGGACCTGCATCCAATGCCACAAGAGGGGCCTGTTGTTTCAAGCCGCCATGTCCAAGCAGTTCCTTCTCCCCCAGCGCCCTCCACCCACACAGCCTCCTGGGGGGAGAGGAAGCGGCCATGTGTGTCCAGCGACCACCAGGCCAAACGCAGTCACTTCATTTTCATTTCTTCCCAGGCCTGTCTGGCCCACGATCACTCCCATGTCCTTCCCCTGTTCTGCAAGGTCAGGTAACCTCCGCAGGCTGCAGCTCCCAGATTCCTGAAGTCAGCTAACTTCCAACTGGATTCAGCCGAGGAGAGGCACTGGCAAGGGACCGGGGACGGAAGAACCAGGGTGTTTGTCCCCTTTCTTCTCCACCCTGGGCAGCATTCCTGTCTCCAGGCCCACCACTGTTCCAGCTTTCTCTGGGTGACCCTGCCCCTGGACGGGCTGTCAGCACCTCCTGCCTTTGTCCTCCGGAGGAGGTACAGGAGTGGTGTCCTGGTGTTTCAAGCCCCTGGGCTGCCTCACTGCCCCTCCCAGTGTGTTGTTCCATCCCTGGGATAAACAATTCCCTGGATTAAATTCTCTCCAGCTCATTCCACATGGTTTCTGTTTTCCTGCACGAACCCAGAGGTCCACTTACCACCTCCCTTCAACCATGCTGCAGTCAGTGTTTTCTCACCTGTTTCTCCTACCAGCCTCTGAGTTCCTTCACAGCAGGCCCTAGGTCTTGTTAGGCTTTGGGTGCCCTTAGCCCAGGGTGGGGCACTCAGTTATTATTCATACCCTACCTTGTTCCTAAACATCTCAAGCATATAGCTCACGCTTAGCAGGGGTCCAAAATTTGCTGAGTTAAATGAACACCAAGGAAATTTCATAATCTATGAAGGTTAGAGAAAGGCTACAGGAATAGAAAATTCTTGAGAACATCTTTAAGGGACAGGAGGAGGATCCTGAAGGGAAATTTATTAAAAGAGTTCACTACTCAAGAATCAGAGCAACTGCCCAGATGCTAGAGCAAGGTCTTGGATTGTGAATTTAAAAAAAGAAAAAGAAAAATTGTGCTATTTTCTGAACTCGTACAAAGCAATGTCACAGAGCCTCAGAGCTGCAAGTGGTCAAAGCAACGCAACACAGTGGTTTAAGAACAGGGGCTCCCCAGCGAGGCTGCCAAATCCTGGCCCCACCAGCTACCAGATCAACAACCCTGGCAAGTTAACTTCTCTGTTCCTCAGCTCTTCCTGTCTGTAAAGTTGCAATAATTTTGCCCTGTGGTTTTGTTTCAAGAGCTAAATCAAAGAGTGCACACTGACTTCATTAGTTATTATCTGCAGCATATCTCCAAGGGTCTCGAACTGAACTGCCATCAGAGCAGGCAGTAAATAAGCATGTGACAGTGCAGGGGTGAGAAGTAGCAGAGACAGGTGATGCCCAGGACAAACAAGGGCATTCGTGCCCTTCCTTAAGACATTCTCTCTCAAAGGTCTTTAAAAACTCGGAAGCCAAACCCACTCACCTGCAGGCCAAGTATAGGCTGCCAGTTCGCAATCCCTAAATTACAAACAAGCCTTCTCAGTGAACTGAACAGAAAACTGAGGCCCAAAAGGATACATGGTGGTCGCCTGGTCCCACAGACAGGGAGAGGTCAAAAAGCCCCATTTCAGGCTCAGAGGGAAAGAAGAAATGAAACGAGAGGGCTGGTAGCATGTGGCCACATACAGGGAGACACCTGAGACACAGTCAAAGTTGCCTCCCAGAGAGGAAGAAATAAGGAAGCTGGTGGGGGAAGGACAGAAAAAGTGAAAGCAAAGTGAGAGCAGCTTGAGGAAGGGGGAAGAGGCGCCACATTCTGAAAAGACCCCGAAGAGTCGCACTAAGGAGAGACAGGAGGCGTGGCTGGCGTCAGGCAGGACAGGACAGGAAGACGGGCAGGAAGCAGAACCACGGTTGCTAGATAAAGCATGGAAAGGAAGATACGCAGAATGCATCCCCAGGGCTTTCCCAAGTCACACCATTTATCCCCAAAACCTGACAGGTAAGACATCATGACCCCTCTTTAGGGAAGAAGATGGCTGAAGCGTGAGTTCTGCCATGCGATTACAGAGTGAGGAAGGAGCCCACGGGGACAGTTTCAAAGTCCTACAGGTCGGCTGACTTACTGTTTGATGTGTATTATAAAATACAGGCTGCTGCCCAGTTAAACGTGCATTTCAGATGAACAACGAATAATTTTTTAGGATATGTATGTTCCAAATGTTGCAAGGAACATACACATACTAAAAAAATTATTCATTGTTTCTCTGAAATTTAAATATGGCTCCTCACCCTGTGTTTTATTTGCTAAATCTGGCAACTCTCTCTGGTTTCCCAGTCTCTCTCCATTATACCAAGTTCTCTCAAAGAACCAGGGGTAGAAAAACAGAAAGAAGTTGATGAAAAACAACTGAAAGGGATAATTCACACAGATGGCCTAATGGAGAACGCTAATCTGAAATACATAAAAATTACAAGTATACAAACTAAAAGGGGAGCAGTGGACCCAATAGAAATTTGAGAACCAAAAACAGAGAAAGAATACACTGTACTTAAATGAAAAGCAGCAAAGCCTACTGGTTTTCATTTTGTGGCCCAAATTCCAATTGCCTTTTCACATCACCCATCAGGTACCAATGACCCAGAGCTGTAGGGCTCTGGGCCAAGTAAGAACCAATCAAATAAGGGATTAAAGTCATTAGTACTAATCTCCCTTACCTGAAAAAGAGTTCAATGGGAAGGCATTCAAAGTAGCCTGGGAGGAAGAAAGAAACCAAACACTCCCAAAGCGTTGGCTAGAGCCCACATCCCTGGTGGACAGATGACAGCCACAGAGCTAAGGGCATTCCTGGGTTCCAGTCGGCTGATTTTAACTTGTTTATTTGCAATGCCAGATGAGTCCCTGACAAGCTTTCCTCCTTGCCCTCTCCCCTCATACCAACAGCCAGGTGAATAAAACCACAACAAACCCCCGGTGAAAAGCATGCTCCTTCAACCTTCCAGAAGTCCCCAGGCTCACATTTATTTCTATTGCCAGAGAGATCCCAAGGCAACAGAAAGCCAAAGGTCACTGGAGGATTCCCCTGCAAACAGAGAAACTCCTGGCTCTCAGGCTGGTGCTGTCCTGCCATTTGGGTTCTATAAGGGCCGCCCCGTAAAGTCAGCCAATTTCAAAGATACTCATGTTTGGTTTCGCTTCTTTCCACCAGCAGCTAAGCAGAAGTGGCACTTGGGTCTCGACCATCTAAGTCCAGCCTCTGGAATCCATACCCCCACAAAACAGGGTCAAAAGTCACGAGACAGTGAAGCAGGTCTTGACAGGCTGCTGCCTACAGGGCTAAAGACAGAAAACTGGGAAAAGGCACATGTTGGCTCTTTTTTCAAGAAATAATGGAAAGAACCCAGCAACTGACCTACAAGAAAAAATGGATCATTTAGGAAATAGGTTTGCCTCCTGCTGTCCTATTACTTTTACACAGCCACACAAGCTTATTTAATTCCAACTCACCAAACCCTAGGAAATCGGCCAAGGTCCCAGGCACCCCCAAGTGCCAAAGAAACACAGGCCCCGAGAAGCCAGGCTGCAGAGCCTCCCAGCCTGAGGTCTCCAGAGCTCGGTACGTACTGCCTTAACAGCACCCGCACCCCCACCCATCAGCTTTCCAGACATTTTTTTCTACCATCATTTTATAGGATTATCAAGAATAGTTTTGATTTTGAAATACATTTTGGAAACCAAACGAAAGTATACTGGGGGTTTACTAATAATCTTTTGTATCACTTTCTTCATAGTCACAAATAACCAAAATACTTTGATGTGTACTGTCTCATTTGATCCTTATATCAACAGCAGGATGGAAACAAACTGATATTAACCCTAAAGACTAGTTTTGACAGGCAAGTCCACCAAGGCTCAAAGGCTCTGAATGCAATATAACTTGGCCAGTAAGGTAGCCAGAACTTCAATGAACTGGAGGCCACATTCCACAGAGCTGTGTCCTCTGCTTTGCCACAGTCCTTTCATACTGTCCCAATGCCCAGGGATCTCCACTGGGGGAAGCAGGTGGGGCTACTGCCCAGAGGGCAGAGGCTAAAACTGCAAACGACTCCACATTCAGATACTCGTGCAGTGCACTACAGCTCAGTAATAAAAAAAGAACTACCCCTCTACACAACATGATACTGAGTAATATTAGTAAATGTATGAACTAGCATAACAAATCAGAGAATCTAGACACACACACACAAATACATTCTATATAAAGCTCCTCCTATAAAGTTCAAAAATGAGCAAAATGAACGTACAGTGACAGAAGTCAGACAGGCTCCTTATTTGCGGGGGGAACGACTGGAAGAGAGTACCAGGGAGTTTTGGGAGGGGGATGCATCTTGAAAGGGATGATGATGAAATTCATTTGTCAATTCATGCAGCATATTTCAATAAATAAGTGCCTTCACAGACTATGCACTTTACTGATAAGTGTGTCATACTCCATTAGAGAGTTTACAAAAAGTCAACGTGGGCACCCCCCAAAATAAATTCCACAAACTTCATTGAGCAGCTACTGGGTTAAGGATGTGGAAAAATGCAAATGATCCTTAAAACAGCAGAGTTTTCATGTGCCAGTCACCACGCAAGGTATGGGCAATAATGCCTGTGTCCTACGACTTAACTGCAGCCTTCAAGAGGTGGCTGAGACTCCCAGCACCTCATTTCTTCATCTGGGACACAGGGCTAGCTAAGGGGAGCTGTGAGAACACAGGGAATCCCTAAACATAAAGTGTTTAGAACTGTACTGGGCACACAGTCAGACTGTAATGTGTAGCTATTATTGGAATAAGACAGGTCACCTTATAGATGATATGTGGCAAAGTCCCTGTCATCAAACAGTTTTGAAGGGAAACACAAATAAACATCTGCACTAAGCCGCCAGAATTATTAAAATGCAGAAGTGCTCCTGTTGTTTCCCTGCACCCTCCCTCCCCTCATATGCAGTTACCCGTTAGATGGAACCCAGAACAGAGCCACCAGACCTGCCACCTGGGCCCTGCTCTCCCCATTTCATTTTCTTGCCCACATTCAGGTTCGGCAGAGTAAGGGAGGAGTGCCTCCTCCTGCCAATGCCCCCACTCGCGCCTTCCTCTAGATTAACTTCAATTTGTCCTTCAGGTTTTAGCTTAATCGCCTCACGAGACAAAGAGCCCTCCTTCACTAGGGTCCCAACGCCCCAAGTGCAGTCTCGTCCCAGATGTTAAATCCATGGCACCATGCCTGGCATACAGCAGGTGATCAATCCACATGTTTGAAAAAATTCACTCTTACTGCGCTAGCCAGACTATTTTTAAGTAAGGTTATAACATAAGTACGACAACACGACTGATTCCAGACAGGATGGAGAGAGCCCAGATGGCTGTGCTACAAGCAGAGGTGGCAACCTACGGGGCACACTGGGCAGGACACGGGGGTAGACTCGACCAAGGCCCACGGCCGGAGGGAGGCAGGGCCAGCAAGGGGCACAGAGGCTGCCCCCCGTGCACTGAAGGCACCCTCTCTATCACTGGTTTCTCTCCCAAGGCAGCGAGTTTGCTGCCCAGGCAACACTCTCTGAGGCCTGGCATCCTGGGAATTTGCTGAGGTAATGGGGCAGCCCTGACTACCCTAACTGAAGGACTAGAACAGTATAGAAACAACTAAGAGGAAAACACCCACAACGAGATAAAGATAAAACTGTTCATACACTCATTTCTATTCCAGCCTCCCACAGGCTGTGTAGCCTTGTGCGTAAGCTCTGAGGCCAGGCCTGGGTTCAAATTCCACCCCACATGACAGCCATGGGACCTCCGACAAGTTACATAACCTCTCTGGACCTAAACTTTTAAGTCTGTACTAATGGATAACATTGGTACTGATCACACAGAATGGTGGTGAGAATTACATAAGATGTGTGCAAACCCCTCCCAAAAGTACCAATCCCGTAGTAAGCACAGGGTAGGCTGTTACTACAGCCACACAAAATGATTTGGAAGTGGTGCAATGCTGAAATATTCATTTCTTCAAACTTTTTAAAATTGTGATTTATCGGACATGCTATCAGAAAAGTTAAATGCTCACGTCACGTTTCATTAAAAAAAATAATAATAAAAGCAATCACCATCTACTTGGTGTTAGGGCAAAGTCCTTCCTCTTGCCTGGAGGACAACCCTCACTGTGGACTATTCCCTGTCTAGGTTCCCCACATCTGGATGCTTCCTCTAAATGCATATTAGAAAGAAAGCAGCACCAAGCCCAGGGCTGGGGGTGCCACACGCGTGTGTTAAGATAGAAAAGAACCATGTGCAGGATAGCCAGCAGGCGACAAAAACTGAAGTTGGTGCAAAACATCAATAGCAATTTAATTGAAATGCTTTAGGTCCAATTTCATAACTTCAACACCAGTGCACTGACAAGCAGCTAGGTGCTCCTGTAGATCAGAGGAAGTTTTTTGCTTAAAGAATAAACATTTTTTCAAATCACTAGGAACAGAAGCTACCAGGGGCTGGATGTGGAGGGAAATGGAGAGCTATTGTTTAATGAAGACAGAGATTCTGTTTGGGGTGACAATAAAGTTCTGGAAAATGGAGAGTGATGATGGTTGCACAACACTGTAAATACACTTAATGCTACTGAATTGTAAACTTAAAAACAGTTAAAATAGTAACTTTTATTTGTGTATATTTTACCACAGGTTTTAAAATCACCAACCAAGTGTCACTGGCCCTTTTCTCTGGGCACCTAAGGTATTTCTCAATAATAACCTACATGCATTCAAGTTCCAAAATAATGTAAACCAGTGAATATGCTTTCCAAAGGACATGGCACCTTACCAGGTAGTGATCTGCACCTGCAGGAGTCCAAACCTCTACTTCACGGCGTGTGTACTTAAAACTTGACTCTTCGGTTAACAAAGACATTAAAATCATCTGGCCAATGTTCCCCCCTCCAATTTTAGTGTTCCTATAATCAGGACCTACTAACTGAAGCAGAGACACAATGTTGTGACTCTCAGCAAATGTCTTTGTTTAGATAAATTAAGGCCTGTCCCACGGAGAACCAAAAACAACAGAAACCTCGGCAGAATAAGTCTTTTGAATTAGTATATTAGGACAACTGGGAGGAAAAATTACCGCTTACATGCAAACAATTTCATGAGCTCAGAAGCTTCTTTAAACACCAAATAAATTATTTTTCCTCTCAAGATGAGTTTAGCCCGTCTAATTCAATCTCAAAAAGCTGATAACATACAAGATTCTGCTCACCTATGAGAGCAACCCATAAAACGTTTAATGCAGGCCCTAGATGTCCAAGAACCTCCTTGTGCTCACCCGCACTCCATGTTGTTTCATTCCCCCACTTCCCTCTTTCCTTCTATGGAAAACTCGTTTGAAGTATGACCTACGTCTGGCGGAGTATCCTAACTCTGCTGCTCGGTACCCAGTGCCCTCGTTTGTTCCCAAGTGCCCTGAGATGCCCTGCAGGGTATTAACCAGATCGCTCTGGACACACACCTGGCACCCAAGCCTGACTTGATCTAGAACAGATGCCTAGAAGATTAGCCTGTCAATCAACACTGCTTTAAAAAAAAAAAAAAAAAAAAAAAAAACTTGGAATTTGTAACTGCCCCTAAACTAGTATCTGTCATTTTAACATAAAGTCTTTGCTTTCAGAGTTTTAGTTGAAGACTTAGACAATTCTGGTCCATCCAAAAATATTCTGTGAAAAGGAATATGGGTGGGCCCCAGATTTTAACAGGAATTGAGGGGGAAAAACCACGTAGGTAATTTTGATCTACAGGCAGATGCAAATTATGACATTAAAACACCAATGTCATTTCTTTTCAATCATTACCACATAGAAAAGAAAATGAAAAACAAACTAATACCTCCCTTGCCACCTCAACAAAGACAAATTAACCAACAGCTCTCCCCATCTCTGCCTTAGGAAATAATCTACAGGCTAATTAAACTGAGTGAATATGACATACTGTTTCTTTAAAGGTGGAAGGTAATAGAGCCCTCCCTGGGCACCCCTGTGGGAGTCTGCCTGAGCTTCCTTTCTTGCTTCCAAACTTACATTTTGGTTATCTGCATACTTGACGACTCCCTGAGCCGGAATTCCCTACAGTCCCCAGCCAGGGCCAAGAGCTGAATGAATCAAGTGCAATTCATGGCAGGCTGCTAGAGAAGCACTTAGCATTCCCTCCTGATACTTCAGGGTACCTAGCACACAGTCAGCCCTCCATAAGTACTTGTAAGTTGAATCCCACCTTTTTCAGGCTGTATTTATCACATGTCATTTTGTGCCTTACTGAGGAGACAAAGGGAAAGAAAAAAAAAAAATCACAGAAAATTTCCCAGCATTAAACAAATGAGTATTAGAATAAATTTGAATCACTAAACTGCACCTCCCACATTAGATCTGGGGACCAATAACAAGAAAGAGGCTAAGTTGATGTTAAATAACCATCAAACTACTACTTTTTTATTTTTTAGCATTCTTCTCCCTACAAAAAAACACCTACACAAAGTGATGTTTGCAATTTATTGGTTTGAGCACTGGGAGAAAATTCACAGCTGTGGGCTTGAAAGCCCTAAAAGATAAGAAAATTTGCAGCCTTGGGGAAGTAAGAAGAGTATGCAAGTTAACATCACTCCAAGATCCTGAAGATTAGAAATATTTTCCAGAGCATTAGTTTCCCTGTCAAGAAAATTTCAAATACCACCAAGCAGGAACACACTGAACCTGTGAACATTTACTTCCCCAGCTTTAACAATAATGCCATCTATATAAAAGAACTGCATTGTGATTAAAAACAAAACGCAAACCGTAACCAGAGTTTTGAAAAAAGTATAGGAGGGAACAAGGAAGATGAGTGTTAGTCCTTGCTCAACCTGGTTTTACTTTAAAATTTCAGATTAGCATTGGTAGGTGTAAATGCAATTATCTCTGAGAGGCATGATTAACAAAGAAAAAAATAAAAAAATGCAAGAACACCCAAACTCCATTCTCCAAGGTACACAAGGACCTCTACAAGGATTCAGCAAGTCTTCTGATCCTCTCTGCAAATACTTCACCAACAGAGCTTGCAGTGATGCACCCCCACCTTATCGTGATCCACAGTTGTTTCCCAGAGGGCTGTGGGGCATTCCAACATTAAAGAAAATCATAAGAAACGCTTGGAGTGATCTGTCATCATCACCAAAACTGAGGTGGTAAATCCCAATGAACACTTCCAACAGAGCCAATTCTTCTCCTGAATCTTGTTCAAATCCTTGGAAAGGGGAACCTGAAGATATTTTGCCCCTTTCAGAGGTGAAATGTATCATGAATGTCTAGATACATGCTACAAGGTAGCCTACAAGAGCACCCATGGTAGGAAGGCAAGGGCCTGAGGCATACACTGATTGTAGTGGTCCCCCAAAGTATACAGTGTATCTCCATTCATCCACCTAGTCTGTTCAACCAACTATGGAGAAAATGGGTGTTTGCTGTCGTTTAGGACATATGCCCAAGAGTGACTATAATAAACACAAGGTCAGGAGACAGTACCGGCACCTTCATCTCATTAAAACAAAAACACTTCATCTCCCAATGCCCCTGGAGTCAATTCAACATACTCTTGAATGTCTACCACATGCCAGGCACTGAGGAATGGGAATGAACAAGGCAAACTGTGCTCCCAAGGGAATTTACACATCCATTGGAAGAGACGAATGTGATGGGGGGTGGTGACAGATGGGTCCCGTGAGACGTGAATAGGCACAAAACCCAGTATGCGGCTGCCAAAGAGACAGCGCCAGTGTATATTAGGGTGGCAGTGGGGGCAGCAATACAGTCTACTTGGATCTATGAAGTAGAGGGAGGGGTTAGCATAGCGAAAAACATTTAAGGGCAGGAGTTTCACCCTAAAGGAGCTAGAGAACCTGTTGAAATTCCAGGAACTAGCAGTTCAGCCCAGTGAGAGCTTCGATAATGTGAGGGGTGTATCTGTGAAGCGCGGGAGCTAGATTATGCAGAGCCTGGGACACCACCAGTTCACTTGGATCCAGAGGGCCATAGGGAGCCACTGAAAGTTGTAAAGCAAGCAATGACTGTATCACATTTTTGCTTTAGGTCAGTCTCTCTACTCTTGAACAAGAGTGGGCACAACCCAGACATGGGTGATTCTCTGAACTATTCCTGACCCCAGCAAAACAAGTAAGGAGAACACTGCAAAAAACTGTCACAACCTCCTCTAAGGTTCTTTTTTGTTGTTGTTATTGGGGGAGGGAGGGCGGGGGGGTGGGGGCCGGGGCGGGGTAGTTCCCTGGTTGGGAATCAAACCCAGGCTGCAGCGTTGAGAGCGCCCAAGCCTAGCCACTACACCACGAGGGAACCCCATTCTCTCTTTTTTTTTTAATCAAATAAAAATAGATATGAAACACACAGAAAGAACCCACAAATGTGAAGAACTTTATCTGCAGAAGAAATGTAAGAATAGCCTCTTTAGGAAGACTCAACTTGTGTACAATTAGACCTGTGAGGTCACCCTTTTCTCAAAGTTGTGTCTGAAGTTGGATGTTTCCATAGAATCTAAGATTTATTTTTAAACAGAAAAAAAAAAAAAAAAGACACACTATACCTCTTTACAAAGGCAAAGTTGATCTGATAACTTCAAAGAATCTGCCAAAGTGAAGTCTTAAAAATGGCAAATAGTGTATTAGGCCTCCAGACTAAATAATCCAAAACCCACAATATTAACTATACAATAGCTTTTATTGGTTACTGAAACCATTATAATGTTGATGTTTAGACTAGCCAGGTTTTCTAATCATGTTTTTCTAGTATAATTTCCAAATGCCTTTGTATTTCTGTATTTCCCTAAACTTCTATAATGAAGGACTAATTTTATTGTTAGAAAGACACTTAAATACTAGTGTTTTATTATAGGCCTTTATTTTCTAACCAAACACATGCTAAGGTCTGAACCAGTCTAAAAATGGCACACACCTTAGAGAACTAACCATCCCAGGTTTGAGACCTTGCTTATACTCTACAACTACCAGCAACCACTACAGAACTTTGAAGCCATCCAATCACTGCCCACTATTGCATTTCCTCACCTTCTCAGAGACCACCACTCCTGGATACCTCTCACTACACTGAATCAGATACCGTTCAATTTCATTTTCACCCACAATACAAGCCAGATAACCTAACATCTACAAGTTACTCAATAGGGTGACTGAGCATTTGCTTTTTATTTTTCTCCACTCCAAAGAAATATAATCAGCAGCTTGTTTCCACTGCAGATTTACTGGGACAAACTGAGAATCACTCAAAAACATTGCATTCCACCTCTAATTCCGAAATAAAGCATGAGCGGCAAGCTCTAACTCCCAGATGCATCTGGACTTCCAGACATGAAGTGCCTCCTACTGCTGATTCTTCCCCAGAGATGTTTACCTCTAAATGCTGAGAACACAGACCCAATAGTCCACTACTAAATGCACTGCTTGATCAGAATAAACACTTACACACCAAAAGAGATAGGTATGACCACTGCTTAAGAACGTCTACTGGCTTTTGGACTTGGCTTTAAAAAAAAAAAAAAAAAAGAGTGGGCACAAAAATGAGATACTACTACTCACCTATTAGAATGGCCAAAATCCAAAACAATGATAGTATCAAAAGCTAACAAAAATGTGGAGCAATGGGAATTCTGTTTCACTACTGGTGGAACTTTAAAGTAGCACAGCCACTTTGGAAAGACAGCTGGCAGTTTTTGTTTTTGTTTTTTTTTTTTTTTTGCTTTTTGGTATGTGGGTAGTTCCCTGGCTGGGAATTGAACCCAGGCAGTTTCTTAACAAAATTAAAAGTACTCTCACCATACGATAGAGTAATAGCACTCTTTGCTTTTTATCCAAATGAGCTGGAATCTTCAGTCCACACAAAAAACCTGCACATAGATGCTTACTCCAGCTTTATTCATAATTGTATGGGTTTATTCCATACCCAAACATGAAAACAACCAAGTCCTGCCGTAGGTAAATGGATAAACTGTGGTACACCCAGACAATGGAACAGTATCCCATGCTAAAGAAAAATGAGGTATCAAGCCATGAAAAGACATGGAGGAAATTTAAATGTATATTACTAAGTGGAAGAAACCGACGTGAAAAGGCTACCTACTGTAGGATCCGACTGTGACACTGTGGAAAAGCCAAACTATGGAGGCAGTAAAGAAAACAGTAGTTGCTAGGGAGGGGGGGGGTGGAAAGACCAAGCACAGAGGATTTTTAGGGCACTGGATCTGCTGTGTGATACTATAATTGTGAGTACATGTCATCATACATTTGTCCAAACATAGAATATACAACCCCAAGTGAACCGTAATGTAAACAGTGGACTTTGCGGATTACGATGTGTCAGGGTTGCTTCACTGGTTGTAACAAATCCACCACTCTGGTGGGAGCTGCTAACAACAGAGAGGACAGAAAAGGTAGAGAGTACGTAGGAAATCGCTGTACCTTCCAATCAATTTTGCTGTGTAGCTAAAACTGCTCTAAAAAATAAAGTCTGTTTTAAAAAAAAAAAAAAGCAAAAAAAAAAAAAGCACCTCTCTTCTCCAAGGTGTGGCTGATTAGCAATGTACCTTCCTAAACATGTTTAGGAAAAAAGAAAGACATCTTTAATCACCTAATGTAGTGCTCAAGAACATGACAATATTATAATTAGAGGAACTAGTTAAGAGTCAGGAAGGCAAGTAATAGGATTATGGTACCATCTTTGCTTTCAAATTACCTACAATACCGAAAACATCTAGCAGGCCTTGTCACAAACTTCCTAGGCAGCTAGTAGTAAGGACTATGTTAAAGTTAAAGGTGTCAGGGATTGTGCAGCTTATCCTTGACAGACGCGACAACAGTGTTGTTCAAGGGATTCCTCGTATCCACAGACCCACTTCATGGAGTCACACATTTCTCCTTCCAAATTACATACCTGAGAGGTCAAACCCTCCTATCACAAACTGGGTCCGAGGTCAGTACACAAAACTCTCCAAAGGTTAAAGGAGTCTCTTTTCTACATCTCTCCTGTGCCTTCATAAACACCTGCCAAGTATGAAGGAACCAAGTAAACCACAAGCACTTTTGTCTCCCTGAATATATTCATCAGAGATTAAGGAAGACCTGAGAGGCTTCTGGTACTTGTAAGTTGTCATCTAATGTTTAAAACCATTTTTAAACTTTACTCAGCAAAGCCACAGAACATTTCACAAAGCATATTTGGTTGGATGTCAGTTTTAGCAGAGGGTACATGCTAAGAAATAAAGCTACCACCTTACACATTCTTCAAGCCAAGTGTTCCGAAGGCCTCTGATTTTATACACCAGGAACGAATGTTTGCCCGTGCAAAACCAGCGTATTTGTGTACAATTTACAGTCCTACTTATAATATGGTCAAGTGTCGAACAGGTAACCCTTTCATAGTGTCTCCACCCCACATTCTCCCTCCCAAACAAACAAAAACAGCCTGAATTGCACACTGTATGCAAGAGTCAAGGCTCGAGACTATTTCATGTGAGTTTTACAACTTTCCATGGTTCACATTCTCCAAGAGACTAACCCTCTCATTTACCAACTCAAACCTTAAATAAACTGCTCCCAGCAACTTTACCCTCTTCTCAAAACCTCACTCAGCAGCGACATCTCTCTCTCTCTCTCTCTCTCTCTGCCAAGGAAACTAGAGGGGGCTTGGAAGCGGCTGCCTCTGCAAATTCCCTCTCCCTCTTCCTACCAAAAGGGCAAGCACTTCAAGAACTTTACGGTTCCAATGCCGTTCACAGGGACTGGATGTGAGCATGCAGAGTGTCTTTCTACAATCAATTTCTAATTTAGGCTGCCAATCGCACTGCAACTTCGGAGGAATCCTGCTTTCTAAGCAAATTCAGAATGCCATCCAGTTTCCACGCAGGAGTTAACGTTGGAGGAGCATACACACCCACTCAACCTCAAAGACCTTCCTGGTATAGAGGCACCCTAAACTTGCCCCACTTCATTTCCAAAGTGTGATGTTTGCTCCATCCCCCAACTCATGCGTTTTTCTCCATCTGAACCTTCAGTCCAATCAGTTATTGTGCAGCAGCTATGGTAATTCATCCCCTTGATTTCTTAACATTTTCTTCTCTGCTCCTGGCTGGGAAAACTGTTTTAATCTGAATAGAGCTGTCTGTATGGGGATTCTGCATGTTAATGATGTGGCGAGCTGGCAGGGTTGTTAGGTGAGAGCACAGTGTACTTTTTCCAGCTATGTTTCGCCCCATTACAGCTATTGTGGCTTTTCTATAATAAATGCCTGCTACACTAGCAGCGAGACCTACAAACCTAATCCTACCTCTTCGGGGGAGCCTCCGGGGGCCAGGTGGAAACAGAACACAGACTGTTCTCCCAACAAGTATCTGGACTCAAGGGCAAAATACCCCCTACACTTCACACCAGTGAAGCAAACACACGTACATCTTGCTCACCAAGGGAGTCGCTACCCTGCGCCCTGTCCAAGCTTCACACCCTTCACTCAGGCCAGTGTAAGATGCTGCATTCTCTGGGCTGTACTCCGCCTCCGCCACTCCTAACCTCCACCATCCCCACCAAGGAAAGGTCTACCAACCGAGGTGCGAGCATCAGCTCTGGTACCCGCCCTTCCCTCTCGATCCTGGCCAGAAAACTCCACTTCCCGGATTCCCGGCCACACTCTCCCGCCCCCTCCCCGGTCGAGCCAGCTAGCGCCGTCCCTATGCCAGCAAAGTGCCCAGCCCAGCTGCGCACCCCCCGCACCTCAAGCCAGCCCCCCGGAACAGGCCCCGTCTTCCTCCCTGTCCCCGAGCGTAGAGCTCCCCAGATTCTGGACGCACCCCTCTGGCATGTTAGGACTGAAAAAGTCCCACCCCGCCCCCCAGCCACGCCGCCAGCCTCCAGCTCTGCCCAGGAGAGGCCTCCTCCCCCCGTGGGCAAAAAGGGAACGTGGGTGGTGGTCCGAGCAGCCTTTTCCCGAACCCTGAGAGGGGCCTGGACCCCAGAGAAGGAAAAGACCCACGCAGCCCCGAAGGGACACCTCCCTCTCCCCCACCCTCCGGAGGCCGGCAGGTCTCAGCAGGGAGTGTGCTCGCTCCGGGTCCCTGGGCGCCTCGAGGAGGCCGGGGTCCGCCCGGGTCTGGGTGCAGCCTCTCCCAGGGGCGGGCAGAGGTCCGCTCTGCGGCGCGCCCCCGTGGGGGGCACTCACGATGGTCACGCTGGCTTTGCGCAGGTCGCGGTTCTCCTCCTGCAGAGCCTTGCACTTGAGTTTGTAGGTTTCCAGCTCGATCTTCAGCACCTTGTTCTCCTGCTGCAGCGAGGCCAGGCGGTTGGTGAGCTCCTCCAGGCGGAACGGCGAGATGACAATGCCCCCCGACTTCCCACCGCCGCCACCTCCCCCGCCGCCGCCGCCGCCACCGCCGCCCGAGGTCGACGAGCAGGATGACTGCATGGCGGCCGAGCTGCTGCTGTTGCCCCCCGCCCCGTCCGTGTCGCTCTCGCTGGCGCTGTCCGCCATGGCCGCGGCGGGCTGGGGAAAGGAGGAGGAGCAGGGAGACGGCGGCGGCAGCGAAGGCTGAGCTGCGAATGAGTGGGCGCCGGGCGAGCACAGGGGAGCGCCGAGCTGGGCGCCTGGCACCAGGGCGCAGACTCCGAGCGGCGGCGAGAGAAAGAGAGGGAGCTTCCCCTTGCCAAGGGACCGCCTCTGCCAGAGAACAGAGACCCCGCCCGGGCTCGGGCAGTATTGCACTGAGGCTCTCTCCAACCGGGCCTGGTGCGCTCGGTAGGCCGCCCTTAAAGCTTGCCGAAAGCTCCGGGACCCGCCCGCTGCCGCCGCGGCCCGCCTCTTGGCGTTTGCCAAGAAGCTAAGGACGCGCCTGGACGGACGCTGCGGGAAAGCCAGGCCACCCTCCGCACCAGCCGCTCGCCGGCCGCACGTGTTCCGAAGGAGGGCCTCCGAGCGCCCTGATTTAAGCCCACGGCCGCCCAGCCTCTTCCGGGCTCGCGCCCGCTCCTGGGAAATGGAAACCCAATGCCCCACTAGCCTTGCAGGTGCTGGGGACACGTGGAAAGGTCAGCCGGGTTCCGGCATCCAGCCCCGGCCGAGTCCTGGCCCCAT
This sequence comes from Lyroderma lyra, assembly GCA_004026885.1. Classification (NCBI taxonomy): domain Eukaryota; kingdom Metazoa; phylum Chordata; class Mammalia; order Chiroptera; family Megadermatidae; genus Lyroderma; species Lyroderma lyra. Next base: position 47,819 of record PVJL010000384.1, on the reverse strand, counting down.
CTTCCGCGGGCTGTGTGTGCTCTTGTCTCCCTCTGTCTGTTTGAAGCAGCCCTTTCAGTTTTATCTTCTCAGGAGCCTGACTGGGAGGCTTTGAACAGCGCGAGAACAGAAAGTTCCCCGGCAAAGAACAGAGTGGGGCGAAACAAAAACAGCCACAGGTTAACCTGGTTAAGAAATAATTTGCAGAAGAAACACACCAGCCTCCCTACTCCTCCTAATAACCTCATAAACCACACTCCTCTCAATATTTTAAACAAGGTGAAACTTTTTTTTTCTTTTTCGCTTTTCATCTTGCAAACAGTCTCAGGACATGACATGCAGTAAGATTAAGACACTAACATCCAATCCAAAAAAGAAAAAAAGAAAGATAAACACTTTTTGTGGACTGGAAGACATCTCTTTAAGTGCCAATTTTCCAAAGAAACTGCAGACATAGCATTATGCTCTACAAATAGTGAGAATAACTAGAAATACAACATAACCATCTCCTTTCCTTACTATAGTCCTGCCCACGCTTAGAAAACTTTAACAGGTCAAAAATAAAACATTAATTACTCTAATGTGATCTAATTCAGGGTTCTACTTTGAAGCACAAGAAATTTAAAATTAGAATTTTATTCCCCCTCTCTCCTCCAAAAGAAAGGCTTTCTGGAAATTGGCCCAACAGGTGAGATGATTCTAAACATTTCATGTAGTTGACACAAAACAGCTTTCACTTATGTATAAAAATTAGAAAGTGAAACTGACGTGACTAGTTTTATTAACCAAGCTTAGTCAGGCAAGGAACAGCGTAAAATTTTTTCTATTGTTTTGAATATTTGAAAAAGTTTATATGTGTTAAAAAGGATAAAGAGGTGGGGCAAGGAACCACTCCTCTATTATCTTTAAACCTAAATTTGATCTAATGATTAAACTTAGTGGCTGATGGAAACTGGTACCTAGGAATAAACTAAAACTCTTCAGTGTTCCAAATGACACCGTCTTTTACCAAGATGGCTGCTCCTAGCAGACAGCTCAGAAATGCCAACCACCATTAAGCCCCACATTTTTCCCAGTTGTTTTATTTAGTTTAGTACTAGAGGCCTTGTGAACTAAGTCACGTTTGGTGTGGTGGGGGGAAAAAGTTGACTTTGCTCTTCAGAAACATAAAGCCAATATAAATAACTTGGGTTAGAAGCGATCCAATTTAATTTTTACTGAAAATTATTTCTCTCCCTGATTTTTTTCTTTTAGGGATCTGGTCATCAGACAAGCCAACTCGTTAAGTTGGAAACGGCTTCTGGAAAACTCACTTGCTGGGTGAAATGGAAGAGTAAAGCTAGCAGGGAGTAAGCACCATTGGGGGAAATCTCAGATTTAACAGCATTCTTTCCACTTTATTCAACACCATGATAGAATCTTAAGGGTGGATCTGGCTTCCATGCTTCACAAGTTTCTATTGTTCCCTAACCCATAGTATGTTAAAGCTTCCACATTTAGAGTTTATTGCAACAGAAACATTCCTTCCAGGCAGAGCAGGGGGAAAGTTGGCTCTGTCATAGCTTTATCACCAACTAACAGCCTCAGAAAGGCGGACTTAACTGCTTGAAGTCAGCAGAGGGGTGGGGTTTCAAGTGCCTGGCTTTCTTAAAGGGCCCGTGTTATGGCAAGCTTGAAAATGTATTGGTGTTGAATAGGATTTGGAGGAAAACTGCATTTTGACATGGTACTTTTAGGCAGTAATCGTGTTTAGGAGACTTTAGGGGGAAAGCCCGCTTCTAAAGCTTCCCTGCTGATACAGATGGGAATAAACTGGAGAATATTTTTCACTGTGGTTTTTATTGTTATTGCAGAGCAGAAGCGTGTCTAATTTGCTACTTCATGTAAAAGTGATTCCCCTTATAAGCAAACCATTTATCACAACATTGGTTCAGTAATAGCATTACAATGGAAACACTAGTTCAAAACCAATAATATCATTATAAAACCCCTCAGCTTTCTGAGGGAAATGAATCAGAAGAATAAATGGTACTGGAGGAAGAAGAGACAAATTTGGACAATCACTTCCATTTGAAAAACCTTGAAATTTACCTTTGCCCTGAATTTGAGCTGCAAAAATGCAACAAAGAAAAAGTATATCTTAGAGCAAGCTTGTCCAACCTGAGGCCCTGTGGGCTGAATGCAGTCCAAGACTGCTTTGATTGAGGCCGAACACAAATTCATAAACTTTCTTAAAACATTATGAGATTTTTTTTTTGTGACCTTTTATTAGCTCATCAGCTATCATTAGTATTAGTGTATTTTATGTGTGGCCCAAGACAATTCTTCTTCTTCCAGTGGAGCCCAGGGAAGCCAAAGGATTGAACACCTCTGCCTTAGAGTCTAATTGCAAGGCACAACATTGAAATCTTTTTTTTGTCTCATGCCATTTGTGCAGCTGATTTACACTATGGTGTTGGAGCTTTCAATAGTGAAATTGACATAATATAAATTGTAGGCATTTGTTGTTTAATTTTTACTGCCTACAAATAAATTGCTATACACATCTAGTTACAGTAATCTCAGATATTAATGATTTATTCAAACTCTAAATGAATTTGGTGGTTTCAGGACCCACCATTACACTTCTGAAAAAAATCGGAGTGAGCCAACTATGAAATGGCTGTCACAGAGTGTCAGAATTTGGATAGAATCATAGAAAAATGTGCTGCTGTGGTGCTATTATTTCTTGAAAGGTGGTTATGTTTATTTAAATATGCTTTTGATTTAGAGGTTATGACTAGTCCTAGGTTGAGTACAGATTTTCTCAACATTGGCATTATTGACACTTGAGGCTGGAAAATTCTGTGTTTGGGAAGTGGGGATAGGGTCTGTCCTGTGCACTGTAGGATGTTTAGCAGCATCCGAGCCTTTACCCACTGATGCCAATAGCATGTCAACCAAAAATATCTCTAGACATTGCCAAATATCCCATGGTGGGCAGAGTTGCCCCCATTTAAGACCCACTGGTCTAGTAGAGAATTACTTTTGTAAGGCAAAAGCAGGGCCACTTTGGAGTAGCTTTTCTGGCAACCCATAGTTGACATCCCACTGAACCCTCCATCTCATTTCGTATTCCTAGTGTTCACCAGCCAGGAGATCTTGGATCCAAACAACCATATCCACACTTGCTACGATTGCTTGTCTCCAACCACCCCATTTCTTTAACGTGCTTTTCCAATATTTCACATGTGTTCATATCAAACTAGCCTTGCATATGTAGCATCCCACCCAGGGATCAATCATGTCTGTAAGATTAATTATGTATTCCATCTCTACTTCCTGTTTGCTTTCACTCATTGTTAGTTCACCAGATCAAAACCATTTCTACAAACAGCGGTCTAAAGAAACTACTAAGGCTAAAGTAAAACAGCTGAGAATAGAGTAAGAATTTCAACAAAACTGAAATATGTCAGGAGATTTGGCAGTGTATAAAACCTAAAACTTGACACAGATTGTACAGAATTGCTGACCAGGAAATGCTTTTTAAATTCTACTAAATACACAGCAGAGCTTGAAAGAAAAGAAAGGAAAATCCCAGGCTCCAAAAGCAAAGAGGAAAACTAGAGACAACCCAATTGTCCACCTTGAATATAAATCCTATTATATTCATACAACGGGGTAACACACAGCGATGAGAATGAACAAACCACACTTACATGAAGCAACATGAGTGAGCCTCACAAATATGATAAGCAAAGGAAGCCAGACATAAAAGAGTATACACTATATGACTGCATTTATATAAAGGTCAAAAATAAACAAAATTAATCTACAATGTTAGAAGTCAGAATAATGACTCTCCTTGGTAGGAGACAATGTCTGGAAAGGATACTAGGAAATTTCTAGTAATGTTCATTTTCTTTGGGTAATTGCTACACAGGTATGTTCAGTTCTGAATAGGTATTGAGATATGTATTTATGATCTGTGTACTTTTCTATATGTATGTTATACTTTAATAGAATGTATCAAAAAAGGGAGGGTCTGGGCACTATAAACCAGAGTAATAACCTTTCAGCTGAAACTGTGTCACGAGCATTGTGGGTCTTATTAACCATGACGTTCGAGATTTATGCTCATCAGAGATAGGACTTGAGCCTTGAAGTCATACAAGGCAGGAAAATGTAACTAAGACACCTATAAAATGCCAGACCATCAAAGAGCTACACACACACTGAAAAGCTGGACTGGGAAAAAGTCTTCCTACCAGCAAACAGGAAAACAACAAGGATGGTTGTTTGCCTTAAACTGGATTCAGCGTTTCAAAAAAGTCTCTTTGCAAAAGCTATTATCTAGACCTAAGCCTCATGAAGTCAGGAATTTTACATATATAATTCATACTGCCTACAGGGTCCAGAAATCCCCAAGATGACATAATACCTTAAATTTGGGGCTAGCATGGGAGCTCTTTGGGTGAGGGAAATGTTCTTTATTCCGACTGTGGTAGTGGTTACATAAATGTATACATTTGCCAAATTTCATCAGACATACTTAAAAAGGGTATTTGTACTCTATGTAAAATCCAACCAAAAAAATTAACTGACAAAAAATTGTTGATGTTGGGATGGTAATAACCCGAATGCACCTGGCAGAGACAAGCGAAAATTCACTCTCCAAATGAAGCAGTCTCAAAATGAAAATGGATTACAATTGAAAATTATAAAACACACAAAGAAATAATTCATCTTGAACAAAAATTAGCAAACAATACAGAACTGGATGGTATCCTGAGAACTTCAGTTAAGATAAGAGATGGCTGGAGTTGCATTGGATAATACTAAGTATGTTTAAAATAACTGGAGCCATAAAAGAAGGAATAGAAAGCATAAAATAGAAAAACACAGTCAGAATTGAAGACAGAACAGTCAGAATTACAAAAGAACCAAATACAACACCTAGAACTTAAAAATATAGACAGTTAAAATCCATTAATCAAAGACAAGGCTACACCTGCAGTCAAAAAACTATCTAGCTTGCTGTAGCACAGAAAAATGTATACCAGAGCCATTGTGGGAGGGATTTATTATAGTATTTATGCTTGAACAGGATAATTTTAAGTGAAGTTTAATAAAGCAAGGATCAGTTCTAGATTGTGAAGAAGTGGAAGAAATTTTGTGATTGAGTACCTTGATAATTTTTATTATATCTAAGAGGCAAGAGGACTAAAGCGGGGCTAGAGTTATCATTGGTAAAGAGGTAGTAGTCACTCATATTAGTCAAGAGTTCATTTAGTTATTTTTGTGGCTGCAGAGTGCCTTTCTTACTGTCTTATTCCTCACACCAACATGAAGAGGCTTTATCTAATCATGTTTTTTTATGTTGTTAGCATTGTCTTCTTTCAGTCAGGAACACCTGAACTGCCACCTGAGCAGTTTTTCATTTTATTAAGTGATTAAATTTAAACACTACTGGGAGTAAACTAATGAGAAGACTGGACACAGCTGAAGAGAAAATTAGACAGTAGAAGATAGAAATGAAGAAATTAAATTGCAACATAGAGACATACAGAGATATAAGAGCAGATACAAGACTTAAGAATAGAATAAAAAAAGTTCACCATGCATCTAATAGGTATTCTGAAATCAGAGAACAAAAAAAAAAAATATAGGGGCAATATTTAAAGTGATAATGGCTAAGAATCCTCCATAATTGATAAAAAATCTGAATGGTCATATTCAGGAGGTAAGATGAAAATGGAATAGGATAAATAAAAGCAGAGCTGTAGCAAGAAAAATTCAACCATATACTGGTAGAAATTCTGAAAAACAAGTACAAAATAATAAAAATGAAAGCAATCATTTATAAAAAAAACTGGAAAGAAAAGAGAAAACAGGGATTACCCACGAAGGACAATTACAAATAGAATGTCAATAGATTTCATAATAGCATTAATAAAAGCCAGAAGACAATACAATCATGGCATCAAAGTGCTAAGAGAAAATAACTGTATTAGGACTCAATTTTATGCACAGCTATACTACTATTCAAGAATAAGACTACAGTTTTTATATATTCCACATTTAAGCAAAGTCATACAGTTCTTTGTTTTTTCTGTCTGGCTTATTTCGCTCAGCATGATGATCCCTAGGTCCATCCATTGTGTATATGTACCACAGCTTCCTTATCCAGTCATCTGTCGCAGGGCACTTTGGTTGTTTCCATGCTTTGGCCACTGTGAACTGTAAACAACAAAGAAGAAAGAAATGAACAAACAAACAAACAACCCATGGACACAATCATAGTTTAATGTTATTTGGGGACGAGTGGGATAGGGAGGGGAGAAAGGGGAGAGGGTGGGAGAGGAGGGAGGGGAAGCTAAATATAAGGTGATGGAAAGAGAAGTCACATTAGGTGGTGAACTTATTATACATCAAGTTGACAATGCACTGTGGAATTGTATGCATGAAACCTATGTAAATCATGCTAACAGATGTCACCCCAAAAAGTCTATCAATAAAAATGAATTTAAATAAATAAATAAATAAAAATAAAAGTTCAAAATAAAAAAAAAGAATAAGACTAAATTAAAGGCATTTTAGGATGAATGCATTACCACCAACAGAGTACAGTTGAAAGAACTTCTAGATATTCTAAAAGGAGCAAGATACAATAAAGAACTGTGAACTAAGAAATTTAGAAGGAAGTAGATAAATGTAAACAAATATTGACTATATAAATATAAAATAATGATAATAAATAACGGGAGTTTAAAAACTAACAATAATAGTATTTTAGAGAGAATTAAAACACTGGAAAACAACATCAAATGATGAGAAAGGAGGAATTGAAATTAAGGCATTTCAAAGACTTTGCTATGTTCAAAAGATGAATAGAGATCATGATTCACTTATGCCTTTGTTAAGTAATGAACGTTAAAAATTTAAAGTAAACCACTAAAGGAACAGAAATGGAATTTTTAACTTCTGAATCAGTAAAGGGGAATGAAAGAGAAGAGCAAATAATTCATTAGAAGGCTTTAAAAAAATAAATAAAAGGGGAAAGAATCAGAGAAAGTCAGAATAAATGAAAACCATACACATATACAAGATTGTAAGAATTTATGCAAATATATCAAGAAGCATAATATCTAAAATTGAACCTACCTATAAAAACACAGAAATAATTAGATCGAAAAAAAATTCAGCTGTATTTTTTACAAGACTGTAAGACATTAAAGATAAGGACTTAACAAATTTTTAAGTAAAAGAATGTAAAAAGACATACAAATCCCTAGCCAATGAAAACTGGAAAAGCCATATTAAAATAAGCCCCTCAAAGAAAACAAAAGTGCTATAAGATATATAAAAAACATAGACACTGAATAATTAAAGGAACAAATAACCAGGAAAATATAACAAATAAAATGTTTATGTACCCAGTAGCATAGCCTTAATACATGTATTAAAATTAATAGAATTTTAAGTATAAATGGACTAATCCACTCTACATAACATCTCTACATTGAAAGATTACATGAATGAAAAATTAAAAAGTATGTGGAATATTTGAACAAAATTATCAAATAATAACCATACATGTACATATAAGTTGATGTGTGTGTGTGTGTGTGTGTGTGTGTGTGTGCATATATACACAACAATTATAGAACAAGTATTCTCTACAGGCTCACAGTTTACCAAAACTGCCAATGAATTAGGCCATAAAGCAGGTCTCAACACATAATATTTCATATTTATTCGGTGCTTACGCTGGGCCAGTCACTGGCTTCACATCTATTAACATGCTAATCCTCTCAACAACCCTACTCAAATAGGTACTATTATTCCCATTTTAAAGATGAAGAAACTCAGATTAAAAGAAATTAAGAAAATTGCTCAAACTCATCAACTGAGTAATCGGCAGACTGGGATTTAAACTAAACAGTCTGTAGCTGTGCACTTTTCTTGTTTTTTTTTTTTACAAAGAAAATTTAAAAAGATATTCTCAACACACTAAATTAATAAGTTTTGCCACTTGGTAATATTTCTTCTAATATTTTCTTTTTTTCTAAAAGACATAAAATACTTACTGAGTCCCTTTTAACTCACAATTTGATTCCTAACCTCTTCTCCACGATTGGTATGTATCCTTCCATTTTATATTTTATACATTTATAATGGCCAACACTTGCAGTATGAAAAATGTTTAATATTGGTTTTGGTGAACATGTATGTGCAAGTGGACACATATACAAGGGCATCAATTCCAACAGTTACACAGAGAGGGTAGCGGGGAGCCATTTTAGTAGGAAAATAGCTTCAGGTGTGAACCAAAAAACAGTCAGTTGTATGAGAATGAGTGATTAGAAATGTAAATAAAAACCAGATTTGAAGCATAGTTTATGTCACGAGGAGTTTGGATTTTATCCTATAGGGAATAAATTAGAGCAGTTGTCTTTTTCTTTCTAAGAAGGGGAGTGGTACGTTCAGATATTTTAAAGTAAAACAGAGACATCATGGAGTTTCACCCAAAAATATTTTCTCATATAACCACAATACAATTATTATCCTAATAAAATTAATAGTAATTGCCTTCATATCACCCTGTTGGTATCAAAAGTTGCTTGATTGTTGGCTAATTCAAACCAAGATCTAATCGAAGACCACATATTGCATTATGTTTGGTTCCTTGTTTCTTCAGTCTTTTTTATTTTAATAAAGCCCTCCCATTACTTTTTTCAGGCCACTAAAATACTAAAGACACTTGTAGAATATTCCACTTCTAGATTTGCCCCATTTTTTTCTTTTGATATTGTCTTAACTTTTTCCTTAGCTCTTTGTATTTCCTATAAACCAGGATTTCAGTCTAAAGCTTGTTCAGATTCAGGTTAAAATTTTTAGCAAGAATGGGTCATAGGTGACTCTGTGTGCTTCACATGACCATACATCAGGAAGTGTATCATGTTCGGTTGTTGACTAAAAATGGATGCTAAAATTCACTGAGTTAAAGTGCTGACATCCAGGTTTCATTATTGCAATGTTATGGTTTACATTTTTCCCCCAGAAAATAATTGATGGGGTGATATTTTGGCAATGGATACATTGTGTTCCTGTCTCCCATCATCACTTGACCTAATGGTTTCAACAGCTATGGATGACCCTCATTTCAATCAGTAATTTATTTAAAGGTTGCAAAATTATAATTATCTGGTTCTGTCATTTCTTCTATATCTCCTAGCTGTCACGCTTTCTGTAAAGAGCCTTTTCTCATAAGCTGAAATTATTTGGTTGCCCTGATACACACTTCCTATTGCAAAGGCAGGATAAATACTTAGTTACAGGGCATATGCTCTTAACAACCAGCCTCTTGCTTTTTCAAAGAATCAGTATCAAGCAACCATAATGCAATTAAATGAGAAATTACTAATAAAATATAATTAAAATAATATGTATATTTAGAAATTTCAAATAGATTCTAAATAAATTGTATGAAGTAAACTACATATGAAAATTAACAGACATTTATAACACTAATAATTTAAAATCCACTTATCAAAATGTGGGCTGCTATTAAAGTAACAAAATACCAAACAGGTAGTAAATTCCAGCAAGGAAGAAAACACAAGGGGAAAATACCTATAAGCCATTTTATTGAAAGAAATAAAAAATTTAGACAAAATATATGGTTTTGTAGGAAAAAAAATAGTTTGCCAAGAACAAATAGAAGACCTGAACATAACCATTGAATAAATTGAATCAGAAGTTTAAAATGTTCCCCTAAATAAATAAATAAATAAATTGTCCCCTAAAGTCTGAAAGATTTATAACAATCAAAGAACAAATCATCCCTGTCTTCTACAAATTGTTTCAGAGAATAGAAAACAAGGAAATAACTCATAACTATTTTACGACAGTAAGCTTGATACTAATACCAGAAAAGAGCAGTGCAAAGAAAAAGAAAGGAAAAGAAAAAAAGCAAAAAAGAATGAAACTTAAAGACTATTAGACTGCTATTTACTAGACTTGTTCTCTCACAACCAGACCAATCTCCCAGCCTCCCTTGCACCTGGTATGAGGTCTGATATTTCAGTTCACAAAGTCATCCTAGAAAAAGCGCTACATATCTCATTGCTGAATATCACTATGGTCACCTTTGAAGTACTCCCCTTGGGAAGCTATGCACTGACATCAGCACCTAGTCTACCCTTCAAAGCATTTGGAACTCTTTCCGGAATGGTCATCAGAACTGTCATTGTATTACCCTTGATGTCCTGAATGTCATCAAAATGTCTCCCTTTCAATATTTTATTTATCTTCATGTAAAGAAAAAAGTCATGGGGGGCCATCAGGTGAGTATAGAGAAGATATTCTAATACTGTTATTTGTGTACTGGCTAAACACTCCCTCAGCGACAGTGCTGTCTGAGCTGGGACATTGACCTGATGCAAGAGCCATTCGTTTGGGGGGGAAGTTCAGGTTGTTTTTGTCTTTTTCACACAGCCTTTTTAACACTTCTAAATAGTAAAGTTAGTTGACTGTTGAGTTGGTAGAAATTCATAATGAACAATCCCTCTGATATCAAAAAAGGTTTAGCATCATGTTTAGACTCTTGATTTGAATTGACGGAACTATTTTGGTCATGGAGAATTGGCTGACTTCCATTGTGCACTTTGACACTTTGTTTCAGGTTGTATTGGTACACCCATGTTTCATCACCAGTGATAACACGGCCCAAAACATCATGTCGCCTCTCCAAAAGGTCTTGGCAAACTTTAACTCTTGTTTGCTTTCGTTCATCGGTGAGCTCCTTCAGGATCATTTTGGAACACACCTTTCTCATGCCAAGAATTTTCTGTTAAGATTTTCCTGTTTTTCTATCGATGTTTACTTAGTCAGCTATGCTTCTCACAGCTGGCAATTTTGACACACAATTCAACAGATTTTTGCAATGTGCTCATTCCTGGCTGCCCTGACCTTTCTTCATCAGTGATGCTTTCTGTCCCTTCAGAAAAATGTTCAGTTTCTTTGTACACTGCTGTTTTCTTCATGGCATTATCCCCATAAACTTGGACTATCATGTCCCTGATTTCACTTCCACTCTTGCCAAGTTTAACAAGAAATTTAAATACTTACCTGGCAACAGAGATGCAATGATCACAAAGGTGCTTTTCCCAGGGCAAAGCTTATCCATTGCACTCCGGATGTGCTGACCCTGCGATTTCCCCAAATGTGGGAAACTCTACTGCATAATTTGTGGTAATGGGGGACTGCATTCACACTTTCTCCTAAAAAAAAAAAAAGAAATTTAATGTTTGTTCCTTTCTCTAATTCAAGCTCTGCCATTCTCACGATGGCACAAAAAAACCACGCAACAATGAATGCCACTCAGAAAGACACCGCCACATGTCAACATGAACACAACTGTGAGACAGAGGTATACCAAGGTCATGAAACCTTACCGAGTTGTTTGTACAGTGCTGCCAACATAAGCGTCTGGTGGCAACTTTGTGAACTTAATTGTCAGACCTCATGTGACAATGGTCCCCAGAGTGGAGTATAAATGAAAGTGATATATGCCACCTATGAAGAATAAAAATTTCAAGCACAGTCCTCCATTTCTTTTTCTTTCATTACTAACTGTAATGGTGACCCCCACCCCACCCCAGGTCACGATAGAGGGCACCAATTCAGGATGGCAGAGCTCCTGTCAGCCTGTATTCTTGAAAGACTACATATAGAAGAGATGATATTTCACCTCATATAACTGACCAAGTATTAATATCCACAACATATAAACAATGACTACAAGTAAATTAGAAAAAAGATGATCCATTAAAAAAAAAAAGGCAAAGTATACTGATGAGACAAAAGCAAACAACCAAATTGCCAATAAAGCAATGACAAAATGCACATTCGCAACAGTAATAAGTGAAATCAAAATCATACCGCAATGAGATACCCTTGCACAACATTTAAATTGGCAAGAACATTTAATTCTAACAATATCAAGAGTTGGTGAGAACATGAAGCAATTTTCTCTTCTCTCACTCATTGTTCACGGAAGTATAAACTTGGAGAACACTTCAGTAATGTCTAATAAAATTGAAAATGCAGGTTTCTTAAAATCTAGCAATTCCATTCCTCAGTATACTTTCTAGAAAGCAACCACACATGTACACAAGGAGACATTAGCAAGAATCTGTGTAGAATTGTTGAAAGAACAAAACAGAACAAGTAAATGTTCATCAACAGAAGACTGGATAAATAAACTCATTCTGTAAAGATGTATCAACATGGATAGTTCCCCAAAACATGTTAAAGGGAAACAAAATAAGTAACAAACATATTGTACATATTTTTTACGTAAAGTTGAAAAGTAGGCAAAATAATAATTATTTACAAACACTATGTAATAAATATATAAAGGTGTATATAATGATAAATGCTGAATTCAAGACAGTGGTTGCCTCTAAGAAGAGAGAGAAGATAACAGGAATTCAGCTGTGTCTGTAATTTTTATTTCTTTAAAAAATAAGTATATAAAAGATTGGATGTAAATGTAACAAAATGTTAAGATTTGACAAGGCTGGGGCATGCTTGGCTGTTTGTTTCTTTTTGGATATGTTTGAAATATAATTGATATTAATTATTCACTGATCCTATATTTGTGAATTTGCCTACTCTCTAACATTTATTTGTAACTCCAAATCAATGCATGTGGTGCTTGCTCTGGTGTACGTTCACAGGCATGGGCATCATGGCAAAACTTGAGTCGCCTGAAACACAATTCACCAGCTAAGACAGGGCAACACTCTGCATTTCAGCTCTTACACTGTGAAGTGTCATTTTCATGACTTTGTAGTGCCTCATATGTAGTGTTTCATATTTTTGTGCTTTTTGTTGTTGATTTCACTGTTTAAAATGGCCCTCAAGTGCTGTCTATTGTTCCTAAGCTCAGGAATACTGTGATTGCACCTCAGGGAGAAAATAATGTGTTAGATAAGCTTCCTTAAGGCGTGAGTTACAGTGCTGTTGGCTATGATTTCAGTGTTGTTAAATGAACAACATATATTCAATAAGGTGTCTTTAGAGAACTAAACACAAAATGAAGTTATGTATTGATGGGTGGATGAAATCATCGTGACCAGAGGCTCTCAGGTACCTAACTCTGCATTTTCCCTAAGAGCAATGGTTTCCAATTCAGTGTTTGCTAATTGGCCAATTCACTGCAGAGATAGTATAGACCATTACTACCATGAGTAATAAGAATCAGCTATATTTTATTAAAAATATTATGACATGTATTTCCAAGAAAGCTACAGCCTGTGGTATGTCTCTGATAAATTTGGAAAAAATGCAAAAAATGTAAACAAGAAAGAAGACAGTTTTCAGGATGGATCTAAGGTAACTAACTACAGAATGATTTGGACCATATTTCCTTGTCCTAAAATATATTTTTATATTGCACTTTTTACACTTTTGAAACAGGATGCACCCTATAATCCACATGTTTGTTTAATGTGGAAGTTTTTGAGTTCTTCCACTCAAAATGTTATTAAACTGATGGCGGGGTGTGATTGGTGATTAGTAATATGCCCTGAACATTCATTCTCTCTGAACCCTCTGCCAGTCTATGCCCTGCCTGGGCAGTAGATGTCATTAAGCTTCCTCATTGTTTTTTTGTTGGTTGGTTGGTTGGATTTTCCCCCTCTCTTCTCCTGATAGAAAACACAGTGGGAAAGAGGAAACAACTTCTGAACAGTAACTGACTCAAGTAAGAAAGGCTGAGGGATGTATCAGCAATGGGGAGTTTCAGCAGATTAGCGAGAGGAAGAGAACAGTTTCATAGCATGAGGAAAGAGAATAAGAAAGTAAGATGGCATGAAAGCCAAATCTAGGAAGGTACCTGGTGATACAGTGTCTGAGTTTGAAACTATGAAGATGTTTTGCATAATTTAAAAATTTTTTAAAGTTTTAATTAAAAAAATGAATTCCCCAAAATCAAAAACTAAGGGAACACAGAAATCCCCTGTACTGTCTTTGTAACTCTTCTGTAAGTCTAAAATTATTTTGAAACAAGTTAAAAATAACTGAAATAATCTTAATTATAGATCAAGTTGGTGGAGAACCATGGAGAGAATTTTTTTAAATGTCTATATGTAGTAGGCAGAAGGACAGCACTGCAAAGATGTCACCACTCTAATCTCTGGAACCTATAAATATGTTACATTAAAATGGCATAAGGGACTTAAGATTATGGATCTTACAGTAGGGAAGTTATCTTGTATTACCTGGGTGGATCCAATTTAATCACACAAACCCTTAAAAGCAGAGAATTTTCTCTGACTGGGAGCAGAAGACACATGGCGGAAGGGGCCATGAGAGATTCTAAGCATGAAAAGGATTCACTTACTTTTGCTGGCACTGAGAGAGGCTCACGTGCACCAAATGGAGAGAGGCTTCTGAAAGCTAACAGTGACTCCATGCTAATAGCCAGCAAAGAGATGGGGGCCACAATCTTATATTCACAAGGAACAACTGATTTATGCAACATCTTAAATGAACTTGGAAGTGGATTTTTCCCTAGAGCATCTAGATAAGAGAGTCCAGGCTGCCCAACATCTTGATTTTGGCGTTGTGAAATCTAAAACGAAAAAAGCAGCCAAGTCAACTCAGACTTCTGACCTACAGGACTCTGAGATAATAAATTTGTGTTGTCTTAAGCTGCTAAATATGTGGTAATATGTTTTGGCAGCAATGGAAAAGCAACACACTATAAAACACGATGTTTTGGCTGTATCTTCCTGGAGGGATATGTTGGTAGGACAAAAGAAAGTATTATAAATGTGAAACTTCATATTGAGTAGTCTTTCTAGTATTTACATTGGCATTATTATTTTGAAACTATTAACAGATTTATCAATCAGGGTTCCAGCAAGAAACAAATAGACCCAATTAAGATCATTTGAAGAGAGTTCGATAAAAAACACTGGAGACAGAGGAGCAGAGTGTAACAAAATTTACAAAGAGTGATGCAGGAACCTACCCTCCTAAACCTGAAGGGACAAGAGAGTCATTCTTAGAACCTGTAAGCAGAGAGCTATGTGAAGGTAGCTACCTGATAAAAGCAATAATGTTGTTGAATGAATGAATAAATGAGTGAATAAATGAACGAACTAATTTGATTAAACAGTAGATCTGAAAAAAATCGACCTATACAAACTATTATAGAGAAAAAGCTCTATTAATTCAATATGGTCTATTTAACCTGTCCCCAACTCAATACCATCTTTATGCCCAGACTTAAAAAAAATAAAATAAAAGGCCTATTTTTCCCAGTTACTCATTCCCCTTTTTCACTTCCCCTTGCAATGTCCTCTCTCCCTGAGCTGAGTGTACTTCCTGTCCCACTAACATGAGCAGAGGCTTTAAAGGTGTTTTCATGGTTTGGGCTGTCTCTTGCACCCCTGTAGTCCACCCATCATTGTAGCTCCAGGTTCAATGAGAATGGGGAGACATGTGAAGTGGACCTAAGCCCAGCTTGCATCCTGGAATTTGGAGCCTCCATTCAGAGCTGGGAGAGAGCCAACTCCAGCTGAATCCTTCTGAGTATGAACAAGCACAGCCTGAAGCAGAACCTCCAGCCAACTCACAAGCTCACTCACATTGACTCAGACACATTGCACTGAAGGATCTAAACAGAGCAATTAGGCAAGAACAAGCAATAAAAGGCATCTGGATTGGAAAGGAAGAAATAAAAACATGTCCATTCACAAATGAAATGCTCTTTTATATAGAAAACCCTCAAGTATCCATTAATAAATTATTAGAACTAATGAGTTCAATAAGTTTGCAGAATTCTAGGTCATTATGTAAAAGTCAGGTGTATTTCTGTACACTAGTAATGAACAATCCAAAAATAAAACTAATAAAATAACTCCATTTACAACAGTATCAGAAAGAATAAATACTTAGGAATAAATTTAACACAAGAAGTGCAAAACTTATACACTAAAAAATATAAAACATTCTTGAAGGAACTTAAAGAAGATCTAAATAAATGCAAAAAACATTCATTTGATTGGAAGAAAATATTGTTAGGATGGCAATACTCCCCCAAATTAATCTACACATTGAAATGCAATGCCTAGCAAAATCTCAGCTGTCTCAATTTCCACAGAAATTATCCATGTGATCTTAAAATTATTATGAAAATGCAAGGAATTCAGAATACCAAAGCAGTCTTAAAAAGAATAAATTTGGAGTACTCACATTTCCTGATTTCAAAACTTAGTACAAAACTATAGTAATCAAGACAATGTGGTACTGGCATAAAGATAGACCTATAGCTTAATAGAATAGAACTAAAAGTCCAGAAACAAACCCTTACATTTGTGATGGGTTGGTTTTCAACAAGGATTCCAAGACAATTCAATATGGACCAAAATGTCTTTTCTATGAATAGTGCTGGGACAACTAGCTATCCATATGTACAATAATGAGGTTGGACCTCTTACTTCACACTATATAGAAAAATTAATTAAAAATCAATCACTGTCCTAAATAAAAGGGCTAAATTTATAACAATCCTTGAAGAAACCATCCTCATAAATTTGAATTAAGCATTGGTTTCTTAGACATGATGACACAAACACAAGTGACATAAGAAAAAAATAAACAAACTGAAATTTATTAAAATTAAAATTGTTCATACTTCAAAGGACATATTAGAAAAATAAAAGATATCTCACATGAAAGAAAACATTTGTAAATTATATATCTGACAATAGAATATATTAATATCTGGAATATATAAAGAAATACTCAAACTATT
The DNA here is from genome assembly GCA_004026885.1 of Lyroderma lyra. Classification (NCBI taxonomy): domain Eukaryota; kingdom Metazoa; phylum Chordata; class Mammalia; order Chiroptera; family Megadermatidae; genus Lyroderma; species Lyroderma lyra. The sequence goes on along the minus strand of PVJL010000384.1, from coordinate 31,027 downwards.
CAACAATAAAAAGGAAATTACCCAATTAAAAAATAAGCAAAGCATTTACAAAACATTTCTTCAAAGAAGATATGTAAATGGCTAGTAACACATGAAAAGATGTTCAATATCATTAGTCATTAGGGAATTGCAAATCAAAATCATAAGACACCACTTCACACCACAAAGAAAGAAACAAACAAAAACAGACATTTTCAAGTATTGGTGAGGAGCTAGAGAAATTGGAACATTGCTGGTTGGATTATAAACTTGGCAGCCACTTTGGAAAACAGGTTGGAAGTTCCTAAAAATGTTAAACGTAGAGTTACTATATTACCCAGCATTTTTATTCCTATGCTTATATCCAAGAAATTGAATACATATGTCCATACAGAACCTTGGATACAAATGTTCATAGCAGCATTATTCATATCATAAAAAATTTGAAACAACCTAAATGTCAATGAACTGGGAGTTCTCTGGTGGTGTAGTGGCTTAAGGCTCCGGTGCTATCAGTGCTGCGGCCTGGGTTCGACTCCCATCTAGAGAGCTACCCACATACAAAAAAAAAAAAAAAAAAAAAAAAAAAAAAAAAAAAAAAAAAAAAAAAAAAAAAAAAAAAAAAGAAATGTTTTATAGCCATATAATGAATATTATTCAGCCATTAAAAGGAATGAAGTACTGAGACATGCCACAACGTGGCTGAACTATAAAAACATTGTGCTAAGTGAAAGAAGCCAGATATCAATGGTGCATACTGTATGATTCCATTTCTGTGAAATGTCCAGAATAGGGAGATCCACAGACATAGAATGTAAGTTAGCATGTTTCTAAGAATGTGGAGGAGGGGGAAATGAGAGATGATAGCTAATGGGTATTAGCATATACAGGGTCCAACAGAAGTACTGCCCATTTTTTATGAGCTGGTAATCTATACTGAATCCCTTATTACAAAATTATAAGCATGTAATTTTGTAACGTAACAATATTTTAACTACTTTTAAAAGGGTGTTACTTCTGCTGGACCCTGTATACCTACACATACAAAAGGAAGGCCACATATACAAAAAGGAAGGCTTCACAGTTTGTTTATTTGTCTTTTAAATACATATTCTCATGTGATGATCCAGTGATCACAAAGCAGGTTGTTGAGTCCCAGTGAGCATCTCATCCAGGTTTGTTACTCTGTCTTTTCCTTTCCTTTTCTTTCCCTTCCTTCCTTCCTTCCTTTTTTCCTTCCTTCCTTCCTTCCTACTTTCCTTCCTTCTTTCCATTTTGAAATTTTCACTATGGAAGTTTTAAAAATAGATTCAAAAATGCATTGCATAATGCATTTTTATTTGAGAGGACAGTGAATGATCAAATATACCTATTATCTACCTTTCTACAATTATTATCAATACATGGCCAATTTTTTTCATCTACAGTGCCATTGATCCCTTTGTTAAGTTTGGTACTCTGAGAAATAAATGTTAAGATAGGATATGATGGACAAGAGACTTACTGGAGAAAATACCTCTGAGGGAAAAGGGGAAGGGAACCAGAGGAGACTAGGAGAGCTGTCAGACTTCAAAGTAAGGTCTAACCCTTGGGGACAAGAGAAGGGAGGAATGAAGGTTGGGTAGGAAGTTTTAGACCTCAAGATAGTTTCAGGAAACTTTCAGCAAAGCCAATGGGGAGTTTTTAGATGGAGCTGACATGTCAGATGAGTCCCCCATCTAGAAATGGACCTGCCTTAGATGTCTGCCATACTCAATCATTGCCTGGGAATAGTTCATGAGAAGCATTGGCCACATTGTACACTGGTGATGAATTGATATCAAATCTCAGTTCAGCTGGGTGCATTTCTCTACATTCACCTAATGTTTTCACAGACAAAATTGCACAAAAGTAAATGCAAAATTTACATTATGCTCAAATCATTCCACAATAAATCAATTGCATTGGAATAAATTCTCATCTTCAAAACAAGCATTATAGCAGAGCCAATGGAACAGCGAAGGATATCTCCACCTCCCCTCATGTAGCACTGAAAAAACTCATTAGAAAACTATGGGAGCCTGGTGGGTCATCTGACCCACCCACTACTCCAGGAAAGGTTATGTGCATGGATGTTCCTGGGCTGGAGTTCAATCCCATTTCCTTGATGTGCGTGCGTTCATCAATTTCTACATGTTTTTCAAAAAGAATGAGGTAGTATCAAACATGCCTTTGATATTTAGCTTATGTGGTCAAAATTGAAAGGGAATTCTCAGAAGTTTATATCATCTGGAGAATTGCCTTTATCTTTTGATTTTTCAGGTTGTTCACTGTGAACACTTTATTTTCTCTTTTCTTTAATCTGCCCCAAAGTTCATCAATTTTAAAAGAAATTTTACTAAGGTTCTCAGGAATGGCTAACCACTTAAAAATACATTTCTTTTGTCTAGGAAACTACTAATTAAAAATTTTAAAGACTTTGCATTCCCTATTTTTCACAGGGAAAATGATAAAACACAAAACATTGGCAATATCAGTATAATATTATTTTAGAGTAGCAAATTTGTAAAGAAAGTTTGTTCATATTTTTGTAATTTAGGAATAAATGGGGCAGAAAAAGGTACCAAATGGATAAAGGAGATTAGGTTATGTAGGCTTTTTCTTTATTTATTATGATATATTTATAATTTCAGGTCCTATAACATTCCCTGGAATGAATAGTTATTGGAACCTATTCCAAAATAAATTTCAGAGACTGTATATTCTTCTCTAGTGAAATTTTAATTTTTTAACTATGTGAAGTGATCAATTAATTATTAAAGAAGTAAAAGTTCACTTTTTAATCTTCATATATTTATATTATTTCCCCCACAACACTTTGTAATTTGGCTTTTTTAATAAAAATGATTTTATTGAACTCTAAAAGTGCAATAAACATCATTTTATGGGTAATTACTTCCCATTTTTGCAAATAAACCTTTACTTGTTCCAATTAGTTATTCATTCCTTTAATGAAGGATATTCTAATATGATTCTTAAAGTAATATTTGCAATGGTAATATTAATACAATGATAATGAGTTATTAGCCACTTAATTACTGGTTTTTGAAACTGTTTTTGAAGATGGTGAATTTTCAGTTTAATTCTTAGGCAATGGCATAATAATTACAGAAATTACAGTAATTAAAATTTTGTTTTCTTCTTTTACTGAGATTATAAACAATTTCTTTCTTTGGTTTTGAGAATTTTCACTCCATTTCAAATAGTAGAAATTATCTTAGTAAAAACCATTAAAAAGCATCATTATTTTTAATTAAAAGGAAAAAATAAAGCATTTACTGTGTTACTGTGCCTTTTAAAGAGGAAATGTAATTTCAGCCCCAGTTAATGAGGATAAATGCTCCTTTACAAGAATATCAGCTAGTAAATGTAGAAGAGATAATATAATTAGAAAGTCAGAATTTTACAGTCTTCTCCAGAATGAAGTAATTGTATAGGCAAGGATCATCTACAGGTGCTATATAGTTGGTGGAAGTCTGTTGAAAAACAGAATACTTCCTGATGCCAAAGCATTTACTCCAGATAAAGGCAAAAGGTATCTAAAGCAACCTGGCAGTCACTACTTTAACATAGTCAGCAAATTTAAAAATATGAATAGTGGTATAGACAAACATTGTGTGTCTATTAATGGGATGTCATATGACATGTACAGTGCCACCTATGACATACAAGAGCTGTCCGTAAAATATCTAGCCATAAATGCCTCTGTGTTTCATATTACATGGTGGGACACTTTCCGTTCAGCCCTTGTATTATTAAGGAAAATTAGAAAGGATTAGTTAATGGATTTGGATATGGAGTGGGAGAGAAACAAGAGTCAAAGATCATTTGAGCAACTGGAAAAAAGTTCTTAACAACTGATATGGAAAAGAATGAGGGATGCAGGAGAAGCAAAAATTCAGTTTTGGTCCTGTAAAGTTTTAGATGCATAATAAAGTAAGTGCAGGTGTCAGGTAAACAGCTGGATGTAAGAATCTGAGGTCCATGGGAGAGGGCAGGGCGAGAGATACGAATTTGAAGTTAGCAATGTATAGATAGCATTTAAAGCCGTGAGACAGGATGAGATCACCAACTATACTTCTCTAATATTCCTTGATTCTTTTGAAAACCAGAACTTCCTCCTACAAAACTCACACACATGAAGGTCGGTTCTCTGAATGTAGAAACAATAGACTATCTGAAAAATGACTGTACCCAGAGCTCTGAGTGCACACATATTAATCACTTTTATGAGGGCTTCCAAGTGTCATTTAATAAATTGTATGGTCCTCGGCCACACTAAATGGAGTCCATTAGTTCTGGCAGCATGAGAAGAAATAATTTTATATCTTGAAGGGGACAAAGGAAGATAAATTAAGTCATTCTCTTTTTCAATGTCAGTAATCTCAGTGGTTTTATTGAACATAAATTGTTTCATTTATTAATATGCTAGTCACCCTTCTAATAATCTGCCAATGAAAATGCCCACCATTATTTAAGTCAAAACCACATGTGAGAGCTGAAAGGGTAAGATTGTGCTTTCTCAGTTATTTGTAAGACTGAGCCTTGTGCTCCATGGGGTCTTCTAGATTTCCCCCCACAGATATTTATAGTATTTTCCAAATTGGCTGATCATTTATAATTGCCAGAGATGATTTTTGGGCTCCATCTTTAGAAACTCTGAGTCAGTATGTCTAGGGCGAAACATAGGAATTTGTATTTTTAACTACTGCCCATATTTGGGAATGACTGCTAAGTAAACAGTTTCAGGAAGCATTTGATTTTTTCTTTCTCTACAAGTGTGTTTCCCATGTCCCATTTTCCTGCCTTATTGCAAGGATTTTTTTTTTTACATCTGTTTTCCTTTTGCAGTTGGCAGCAGGGAACCAGTCTGAGATGAGTTAGGGTAGGCTATGGGAGTACTGGGTTCAAGTAGTGGGGACTCTTCTACCCTAACTAGGCTGACCAGACATACCGTTTTAAACAGGACAGAAAACAATGGTACTGTCCTGTTTCAAATGGAACAGAAAACAATAGTACTGTCCCGTTTCAAATGGTACATATGGTCAGCCTACTGACACCTTGCATTTAGCCCAGTGAGACTAGGTTGACCAGACGTACCATTTGAAACAAGACAATACTGTTGTTTTTTGTCCAATTTAAAATGGTATGTCTGGTCAGCCTAACCTAGACCCCAAAGTCACTCTCAATCTGGTCACTTTACATAAGGCCAGATTTGTCTTTGAATCTAAGCCTTTTAAGTTAGTAGGCCTCTAGCAGGCTTACACACTATCTTAAAAGAAAAAGGAAAAGTCTCCTGTCAAGTTGAGAATCTGGCCACTATGGCACTCTGGACACCAGATAGGATCATTTTGATATTTTTGGGAAGGGGGAATTGGAGGATAGACAAAATAGAACAACTTTGAGATTTTTACTTCTTTAAGGGCCTGAGTCAGGTAATTTTCTCCCATCCAAAGTAATGAATCCCCTTAATTCTATCAATGGACTTTTGGGAAGTATCCATGGACCTCATAGTAGGAATCTCTGCTCTAAATATATTCTACACAGTGAAGTCAGAATGAACATTTTAAAAATATAGATCAGAGCCTATCACTCTCCTGTTAAAACTCGTCAGTGGCTTCCTCTTGCATTTAAAAGGCCAGACTCTTTTGACACTCTCCTCCCCAAAAGCCCTCTATGATGTGTCTGTCCTAGGCTCTCCTCTCTAACTCCACTTCCTTACTCCATCCCCCCACTCCCACCACACTGGCCTTCTTTCTGTATTTACTTCAAGGCCTTTGTTTTACTCTTCTCTCTACTTGCAATATCTTCCCTCAGTCTTCACTGGGCTGATTTTACCTTCACAGTTTAGTCTCAGAGGTAATATTGCCATCTTAGATTCTGCATAACATTTATTACTGGTTAGTATTTTTCTGTTTCTTCATTTGTTTACCATTTTATTGTGAGTCTTTTGTCATTATGATGAAACCTATAGGAACAGGGATCTTATCAGATCCATTTATCAAAGAAACAGCTATGTTTAGAATAATAATTGGCTCAGAGTGTCCACTTAGTAAATATTTGCTGAATCAATAACTGAATACACAAGAAAGAAATTGGTAGGGCCAAGAAGGACCAAATCCATACGGGTGGTTCTCTCAGGGATGGGGCTGGTGAGAATTGAAGGGGTGGAGGAAAAGGCTTGCATGTTTCACTTTGTATGCTTTCCTACCATACAGGATGAAAAATGATCATGGTTGGTTTTATTTCCTTTTTATTCTTTTTGTATTTTCCAAATTTTCTAAAATAAACATATTTTACTAAGAAATCAGAAAAGTGACACAAAATGTAAATAGTGATTATAGTTACTTACCAAGATTTGCATTTTTGGAGAACCTGGCCTCCATATTCTTGCATAAACACCATTGCTTTTGTTTTGGACAAAGGACCTAGTCATCTATTTTGGTGTACAGCCATATATTAGAATATTTTCTGAATAGATATCTGTCTCAGCTTTCTTGAGCATCACTAAGGAAAAGCATAAGTTACATGGTCTCCATGGTAACTAACTCTGAGCCAAGACTGATCCTTGAGGATAATAACAGCACTGGAAAAAATTTTTTTATTTCTCCCGGGTTAAGGAGCACCCCGTGTGTTTAGTTATCTGATCAACAGTCTCAGGAGCCTTCTTTAGCTAAAGACTGCTATACAAATGTGGTGTGAGTCGAAACTGGGAAAGGGTCTTCAGTGTTGAAGCTGTTTCCTCTGTCTGTAAGATTCTGCTCCCACTACACAAGCCTCCTCCTATCAAAATCTTACTCTACCTCACTCCTGAGATAAGAAGTTAACACTTAAATGAAGTGAAACTTGATCCTTTATACCCCTGATTAACCCTATTTCATTCTGCTTTATAAATACCATCTTTGCATGACTATTCTACTCCCAAGATTACTGATGGTAAAGACAAATGCAGAGAGAGAAACATTAATAAATGTGATGGTTAATTTTATGTGTCAACTTGATGGGGCCACAGGGTGCCCAGCTATTTGGTTAAAATTATCCTGGATTTTCTGTGAGGGTGTTTCTAGATGAATTTGATGCTTGAATTGGTAGACTGAGTAAAGCAGATTGTTCTCCCTGATGTGAGTGGGCATCACCCGATCCGCTGAAGGCCTGAACAGAACAAAAAGGCTGAGAGTGTGGGAATTCCTATGGATTTTTCAAGCTGGGACCTCAGTTTTTTCTTGCCTTTGGACTTAAATTGAAACATTGGCTCTTCTTGGGTTTTAAGCCTGTTGCCATTTAGACTAGAACTACAACACTGGCACTCCTGCTCCTTTTTGGGCCTGAGGATTCATACTGGAACTACACCATCAGCTTTCCTGTGTCCCAAGCTATGTATGTAAGATATATATGCCTATGGGTTCTGTTTCTCTGGAGAGCCCTGACTAATACAATAAATAAGATCCTATTATATGTTAGGCCCTGATTAGGAGTTGGGTTCCCCAGCTAGTTTACAAAGAGATAATAGACTAACTTCAATGTGATAAGTACTCTAGTTGAATTACACACCTACAAAATGTCATGACACCACAGATGGAGTACCTAATGCATAAGGAGTCAAGAAGGCTTTACATTAGAGGTGACATAATCAAGGCTGTGAAAAATGACACCAGATTGAGAAGGCTGAAGAAGTTGAACTACGATATATCCAATAACATGGATGAATCTCACAGTCATAATTTTGAATAAAATAAAAATCAGACACAAAAGAGGACAAATAAAATAGGGTGATATGGAGATCCTTATAAACAAGCCCTTGAAGTTGAACTTGGGAGTAAAGTATTCACTATCTCGTTATTCAGTAGGATGTCAACTATGATTATCCAGTGTATATGACACCTCAAGAGGATCATTTGTTAACATCCCTCTCATATATATGACAAAATTATTTTCAATAAAACCATAATAATTAGAAAAAAATTTACTTTTTTGATTTGTTTTTTGGTTTAAACAACAATCAATTTTCAAAGAACACATTTCAGTTTTTCAGACATTATTAAAATTTAGCAAAACATTTTATGTATTAACTAAAATTTCACCCTTACCAAAAACATCATATTTCACAGTTCATGCTGTTTATTGTTTTTAATTTTGAACACAAATAAAAGTTCCAAATAGTCACATAGAATTACAGAATTGAAGTAACTTGAGTTCTGTTTGTCTTTATATCACTATCCTATTATTTTATTTTAAGTTCACTTTTTAAATGTAGAAACATATAGCTCCACAGACGTGGATACAAGAACTATTCATGAAGAACAAGCTTGAAGGATTCTGAATTGTTAAAAATTTACTCTCTCAAACAAATGCATATGTCTGAGTCTGTGTACAACGGGCTAATTGTAGAAGTAAAGTTTTTTTTAATTAACTTCCACATAGAATAAAATATTTATTACAGAGGAAGTAATAAAGAGGTGCTAATTTAATACTTTCATGTTACTAAAATTCAACAATAATAGCAGTTGTTTAGAACAGCATTGCTTAAACTTTTTAGTCTCAGGACTTCACTGCACTCTTTAAAAGTTATTGAGCTCTTTTCTTTTGTTTATGTGTTACATCTATTGATATTTGCCTATTAGAAATTAAAACTGAATTTAAGTATTTATTTTTAAATTAAATTTCCATCTTAAAAACACTTAAGATATCTACTGTATATTGGCATATGTAATACATTTATAAAAATAAGTTTCTAAAACAAAACAAAATTGAGTGATAAGAGTGACATCATTTCACATTTATGCAGCTAGTGTGCTTCTGCATTCAATCTGTTGCAATGTATTGTTCTATTTAAAGTATAGGAAAAGAATCTGGCCTCAAATAAATACGTAGTTGGAGGAAAGAGGGTATTTTAATAGCCAATTTAAATAATTGTAGCTATTCTTTTTTGATACTACATCAAAACTTGACAAGAGGTAGTTTCTTATAGGTTAGTTAAAATGTGCTGTGAAACTATATAAATGAACTTTTCATACTGTTGCATTAAAATCTTTTGGCCTATCTTATATTCTGAATCAATCATTTAACTCATGCATGACTTTATAGTATCATACATTGTTAATTTGGAAGATACTACTTCCCTGAGTTAGTGCACATTTTTTCTAAGTTGTGATACACTTTATTTTATAATATCAAAATCATGACATCTTTTAATACCATCACTGATCTCCTATAAGAGTCTGTACCTCACAGCAACTGTCCAGCTCCTAGTAGCTTCCAACATTCAATTTTGGTTTGAAAGCTCACATTTAAGGTATGTTGGGGTTTTTTTCTGAGTGAAAATGATGTTCCATAAAACAAGTGGCTAGATCAGCTGGCAATTCCACAATGTGCTTTTTCTTGAGAGAGCAGAAGTGCTTTATTTTTTCATTTCATTTACACACAAAAAAATGGGTGCTAGGGTGAAGATTTAATAAAATGTTTACTGTTTCATTAGGGAAACTATTAAGCAAAACTAGGTTTTAGTTGTAAATTGTGAGTGTGTAGCGGTGAGGAATGCAGTGTGTTCTAGTACAGTTTGTCACTGCCTGGACTCATGCTGAAGGGTAAGCAGCTTTATGCACCACTGTCTTAGGGCCATTGGCACACGTAGCCAACACGAGGAGAAAGTAAATGGTATTTTATATTGTTATGAAAATATTTTTACCCTGTAGACTTTGAAAGGATCTCCAAGTTACTCCAGGTTACTCCGATTCTGTGGATCATACTTTAAGTTCAGAACTTATACCAACACAGGATGTTTCTTCTAGATGAATATTTTATTATGGTATTGTTTAGAATTCCCAGCACATGATAGTAAAGTGCAGACTCACTTCTAGTCAGTTTTATTATTGCTCTTATATTCTCCACAGACAATACAGTCTTTTATTTCCGTACCAAGGGCAGACTTTCCTACTTGTCCTGCCTTTGCTATACCACTGGATTATATATTTATATTTTGTATACATATATAGAATATATATATAAAGACTTTGGTTTTTTGTACATTGATTTTTGTATTAGAACTGAGTTATTAGATTTTATTACAAATATTTTCCCCCATTCAGTGGTTTGTCTTTTCCTTTTCTTAGTGGTATCTTTTGATGAACAGAAATTCTTTTTTTTAAAGTTAAGTTTATTGTAGAATAATTTTAGATATACAGAAATGTTGCAAAGGTCGTAGAGAGAGATTTTGTATATCCCTCACTCAGTTTCCCCTAACATTAACATCTTACATTCGTCACAACTGGGAAACCAACATTGATACACTATCATTAACTAAACTTTATCTGGATTTCACTAATTTTGCCACTTACAATTTTTCTGTTTCTGAATTTATTTCAGGATACCACATTGCATTTTGTCATCTGGTCTCCTAGTTCCATCTGTTCTGTGACCATGTTTTAGTCTTTCCATGTTTTAGATGACTTTGACAGTGTGGGGGATTACTAGTCAGATATTTTGTAGAATGTCCTTCAATTTGGGATTTTTTGATGTTTTTCTCATGGTTAGATTGTAGTTATGGGTTTGGTGCATGAGGCCACAAGTGTGAAGTGCCCTTCTCATCATATCACATCACATCTGGGGTACATGATATCAAAATGAATTAACAATGGTGATGTTAACTGTGATCCCTGGGCAAGGTTGAGTTCTCCAGGTTAAAATTGCTCAACATGATGTTGTATTTATCCTTTTCAAGTATGGCCATTTCTTGCTTTATATATTTTAGAGCTATAATATTAGATGCATATAGTATTGAGATTACATCTTACTAATTAATTGAACTTTTTATCATTACACAGTAACTATTTCTAACAATCTTAAATTTTTAAATCTTTATGTTTGTTATTAATGTAGGTATACTGCTTTTCATTAGGGTTTGTTTTATCCCCTTAGTATACCTTTCCAATTTTTTTTTTAGTTTTTTTATTGAGGTATAATTGCTGTATAATATTATATTAATTTTAGGTGTACAATAATGATTTGATATTTTAATATACAATGAAATGATTACCACAATAAATTTAGTTAAGGTTCATCACTATATATAGTTACAAATTATTTCCTATAAGAACTTTTAAGATTTACCCTCTTAACAACTTTAAATATGCAATGCAATATTATTAACTATGGTCACCATGTTGTACATTACATCCCCATGACTTATTTTATAACTAGAAGTTTGTACCTTTGACCCCCTTCATCCATTTTGCCCACCCCCTGGCGCCTCTAGCAGCCACCAATCTCTTCTCTGTATCTATGAGCTTGTTTTTTGTTTAAATTTAGATTTTGCATATAACGAAAATCATGTAGTATTTATCTTTGTCTGATTTATATCACTTAGCATGATGCCTTCAAGTTCCATCCATGGTGCTGCAAATGGCAAGATTTCATTATTTTATATGACTGAATAATATTTAATTGAATATGTATACTCCACCTTTTTTTTTTTTTAAATCCATTCATCCATCCATGGACACTTAAGTGGTTTCATATCTTAGCTATTGTAAATAATGCTGTAATGAACATGGGTGTTAAAATACCTTTTTGAATTAGTGCTTTTGTTTTCTTCAGATAAATACCCAGAATTGAAATTGCTGGATTGTATATAGTTCTATTTTTAATTTTTTGAGGAACCACCATACTGTTTTCCATAGTGGCCACACCGATTTATATTCCCATAAGTAGTGCACATGGGTTCATTTTCTCTATATCCTTGCCATCACTTGTTAATTTCTCATCTTTGTGATATAGAAATTCTTAATTTTAGTGAAGTCTAATTTAACAATCTTTTATTTGTACTTTTTATGCTCATTCCAGGATTACATTCTTGGCATAAATTCCACCTGATTATAATATATTATTCTTTTTATATAAAGGAGAAAAACCATATAATCATCTCAATAGATGCAGAAAAGGATTTTCGTAATTAACAGTTTTTTATGCATTCTCAATTATCTAGGAATAGAAGGAAACTCTAGGTTATGCTGGTCTTATTAATTTAAAACAAGTTGGAAACTAGTCTCTGGGAGAATTTTTTTCAAAGATTGGTATTCCTGTTTTTTGTTAAATGTTCACCCCTGAATCTATTTTGACTTGAAGCTTTTTTTGTGGGAAGGTTTTTAAGGGTTAAAATTAAGAATGCAATGTCATTGATGTATAATTTCAGTCAGATTTCCTATTTCTTCTTAAATTAGCTTTGGTAGGTAGTGTTTTTCAAGGAATTTGTTCATTTCATCCACAGCTTTATTGAAATATAATTAATATGCCATAAAACTCTCCCATTTAAAGTGTATAGTTCAATTTTTTTAGTAGATCCTCAAAGTTGTGCAACTATTACCACAACTTAATTTTAGGACATTTTCATCACTCCAAACAAATATCATGCCTACTTGCAGTCACTCTCATTTCCAATCCCCAGGACTAAGCAACCAATAATTTACTTTCTATCTCTGTAGATTTGCCTTTTTAATATACTTTATATAAACAGAATCATATACTATGTGGTGTTTTATGTCTGGTTCTTTCACATAGTATAATGTTTTTAAGATTATAGATATTACAGCATGTATCATTACTTTGTTACTTTTTTAAAATAAATTTTTATTGAAAGGTATAACCTGCACACAGAAAAGTGCCCATATTTTAAGCATAATAAGAACTTTAAAGTGAACACTTATATGAAACCACCAGACACATCAAGAAATAAAATTGTACTTGGACCCCAAGAGCCCCCTTGTGTCCCATTCAAACTTGACCCCTTCCTCACAAGAAACCAATATCCTTAGTAATACCGTAGATTAGTTTAGCCAGTTTCTGAACTTAATAAAAATGTAATCATGTAGAATGCATTATTTTGTATCTGTACTTAATCAACAATATATTTTTTAGAAGACTATTAGGGTCACACCTAAGAAGATAAGAGATTTCACCTATGCCTCCTGCCCCAATACACGCATAGCCTCTGCCATTATCAACATCACTCACCAGAACGTAATATTTGTTACAAAGGATGAACCTATGTTGACACATAATCACCCAGAATCCATAGTTTACCTTAGGGTTCACTGTTGGTATTGTACATTATATGGGTTGGACAAATATACAGTGACATATACCCATCATTATAATATAATAGATGATTTTCACTGCCCTAAAAATCTACTTCATTCCTTTTTATTCCTCAACATTATTCCATTGTATACATATATATATACATGTATGTGTGTGTGTGTGTGTGTGTGTGTGTGTGTGTGTGTGTGTGTATACTGTATTTTGTTTATCCACTCACCAGTTGATGGACATTTGGGTTGTTTCCACTTTTTGGCTATTATGAATAATGCTGCTATAAACAAATTTAAGTATAATTCTTTGTATGGACATTCATTTCTCCTCTTTTGATACCTAGGAATGGAATTGCTGAGTCATATGGAAACTCAATGTTTAACATTTTCTGAAACAGTCTTCAAAAGTGGCTTGTATTATTTTACATTGCCACTAGCAATATCTGAGGGCTCAATTTCTCAACAGTTTTGCCCAACCTTGTTATTTTTTGTTTGTTTGTGTTTTTAATTATAGCCTTTCTAGTAGTGTTTATGAAGTGGTATCTCATTGTGGTTTTGATTTGCATTTCCTTAATGACTAACAATGTTGAGCTTCTTATTGTGTTTATTGAATATTGGCATGTTTCCTTTGGAGAAATGTTTGTTGAAATCTGTTGCCTATTTTCTTTCTTAAGTTTCCCAAAGTGTAGTTATTAGATCTCTTTTGGTTGCATGTGACAGAAACCACCTCTACCTATCCTAAATGAAAGAACAGAATTTATTTTGAGAATGGTGTTGGGGAGAGATATTCACGTTATCCAAGGGAAGCAATGCAATGAAATGCAGAAAAGACGACACAAACACTGGGTGCTATAGAATACACAGAAAATCCTTGTCCACTGTTTCTCCATCTTATTTCATTCTTATCTCTCATCAAAATCTGGCTTTCTCTTTGCACACCATATGGCAGTACATGGTTGTTGCTAATTAGTCTTAGGTTTCCCTCTCTTCATTTTAAAAGAGCAATCAGATATCTTTTAGTCATATTTTAATTTCCCAGGGAAAAGATTCTAATTGCCCCAACTTGGGTTATGTACCCACCCCTAGACCAAACAACTGTGGCCAAGAAGTTGGTAACCCCTGTGATATTCCCATGGATCTAGGGCAGATATGGGCAGCTGTGACCCCCTGGCACATGATCTGTTTTTGTACAGCCATTGAGCAAAGGACAGTTTTTGTATTTTTAAAGAGTTGAAACAAACAAACAAACAAAAAAAACCTACCAAACACAAAGGAATATGAGACAAGGATGTCTGTGATCAGAAAAGTCTAAAATATTTATCTAACCCTTTACCGAAAAAGTTTGCTCATTTCAATCTTGGGGGAGAGGAGCAATTTCTCCAGAAGAAGGGTGAAATGAGCAGGTCTGCCACCCTACAAGAAAGCTGCAGACCACCCGTTCCACGGTATATTGACAAATGACCCCATGCTCAACGTGCTTGGGACAGCAGACAGCAAAATGTAAAAAGACTTCTGTTTTGCAGGACGTTCCACAATATTTGACAAGCTTGAAAACAGTGTGTATCTTCAAGAATCTTCAAGAGGAAGATTCACAGTATGTTCTGTTTCCTAAACTTATTTGACCATAGAAACTTTATTCCCTCCTACCTCTAAGGAAATAGTATTTCATGGAACACACTTGGGGAAAACTTGTATATGCAAGCTTGTATTAGTATAATACAAGCTCTCTCATGTATTATACTAATGTGGTCTTTATTTCCAGTCTCCCTTGAAATTGAGTTCAGCAATGACTATTGCCAGTTCTGTGGTGCTGTGTGTAATGGAGGCCCCAGTGAATAAAAACGAATTCTCTGTCTTCACGATGTTTTTAGTCTAGTGAGGAAGACTGGTAAAAAAAGCAAGCTATGCTATAAGAATATGAAAGGTACTATAAAGGATAACATACAGTATCTAGAAACACAGAGAAGGGATACCTTCTTAGCCTTGTGGGGCAAGGGGTGTGGGAAAGGAAAGCTTCCATGAAGACACAATGACTGAGCTGAATGTTAAAGATCAACCCATAAAAGCTAATCAGGTGAAAGGGAAGAATAAGAGATGAACTTTTGCATGGAGGCTGATAGAAGCAGTGGCATTAGATAGAATTGTATCATTTTAAGAATAATTGAGTGGAACTCGGTGATTGGATATAGGAGATGGAAGAAAAGAAGGTCAGAGTAACTTTCAAGATTATGAGTTGGACAACTGGGTTGGGGAGGGGGGCCCATAATGAATTCAGTTTGGGATCTACAGGGTCTATTGTCTCACAGGCCATCCCACTGGAACTGCTCTGTAAAGTTGAACATATGAGACCAGAGATCAAAAGAGAGATTGGCGCTGGACATACAGATGAAGGAGTCATCACCCTACAGATGGTAGTTAAAACCGTTTGTCTACGTCTTAATTAGGTTCTTATCCTCTTAATATGGAGTTGTAAAATTTCTTTATATGGTCTGGGTACAAGCTGTTTGTATCTAGTTTTGCAAATATTTTCTCCCAGTCTGGGTTCTTTTTCACTTTATTTTTGGTGTTGTTTGAAGTCCAAAACCATATTTCTGTGGTCTCTATGGGTCTCATTAATGCCGTTTCTGATATCTAGTGAATAATTTTGTGTGATTTTGAAACTTCAGGTGGTTTAGTTCCTTGAGTGGTCAAATGGTAAAAATACCTGCTGCTGCCTCCAGATTCCTGGTGAGGGGTCTTTTGCTTTATGTTTTGTAGACAGAACCTGTGGGGAGCAATTGTATGTGGCAGAGTTTTATAATCCACCTTACATTTTTGTTGTGACAGGAACAACTTTAAGGCCACAGCTGTTTATATGCAGATCATGCCCAGATCTACACATCCAATATTTACTGTTCATCAAAATTAGCTGGGGATTCTAAAACATCCGAATGCCAAAATTGCAGCTAAGGCCAATTACTGTATTTTTCCATGTTTAAGACAATACTTTTGTCTCAAATTGTTAGACCAAAAATTGGGGGCCATCTTATACATAGGAGTAACTAGTTGAGAGGGATTCTTCATGTTGGGTTAGAAAAGTAGTGGGCATCTTATACATGGGGGCGTCTCATACAAGGAAAAGTATGGTAATCAGAATCTCTAGGGAAAAGGGTATGGGGTGGGGGAGCGTGGAGGCAGGGTGGCAATCAGTGGCTTTGATAAATGATCCAGATATTCCAATATTTAGCTAAAGTTGAGAACCACAGTGGTAGACTCCCCTGGGGACTTCATTTCATTTATTTATTCAACATTTATTGAAAGTCGGCTATGTTATAGACACAGTGTCAAGTGCTGGTTATTTAGTAGTCAATAAGAAAAATAGTCTCTGCTCAAAACCTAGCTGAGAAAGACGGATGTTAAACAAAACATTGTACGAACCATCATCTAATTAATTGCTGTTGTGAGCTAAGCCCTGGTAGATACCTCTTTTCTGTACTCTCAAGTTCATTGTATCAGAAACTGAATTCTTAACCACTCCGTCCAAATCATTTAATTGGTAGGGTTAATGGCCACTTCAGTCATCCAAGCCTGATATTTGCCTCTCTCCTTTATGCTTCTCATCCAGTCAGTAACCAGGTCCCCCATTTCTTCCTCCACATCATATCCTATAACTGCTCTTTCCTCTCAACCCCCATTGCTGCAGTCTTAGGGTGGCCTAGATTACCGCAGTGATCTATAATGGGTATCCCTAGTTCTAGGTCGCTTCCCTTTCAATTCAGTCTCCATAACATCATCAAAATGATTGTTGTAGAATGCAATTTAATAGCCCCTCAAGACTTAAAAGATAAAATCTAAGATCTTTATGTGGCTCTCCGTGGTCTGCCCATTTTTCTAGCCTATATCTAACATGAAGCCCAATCTCCTCCCTGTGCCAAGTGTTTGTATCTATTGCTACACAACAAATCACTGAAAACTTAGTGGCATAAAACAACAACCATTTATGACTTAAAAGTCACAGAACATCATTTCTACTGCATTTTATTGACCAGGAAAGTCACCAAGGCCTCAGAGGAGGGGAATTAGACTCCCAGCCCTCACTAGGAAGAACAGCAAAGATTCTGTGGATGTCTTTAATCTACCACACCAAGTGTGCCACATCCATTGAACCGTAGGTCTATTGTTTCCCTAATATCATTCTATTTTCATCTTCCTCAATTCCTCAGATTCATGCTCTTCCAGACTTAATTAACTCTCGTGTCACAAAGACTTTCTTGAGTAAGAGGGCAATAGCATGCTGGTTTTTTATGGCTTAGCATTTACTGAGTACAAGGCAACATGCCCTAAAAACGAATAAACCAAGCCCTGGCTGATGGGCTAAAAACCATCCAAGCAAAGTTAATCCTTTTCTCTTTTGTCCCCTGACTGCATATTGTACTTACGCTTTACATCCCCCACATTTCTTCTTCTTTTTTTTTGCAATTATTTGTGTATATTATTGCTCTGCTACTGAATTGACCTCCTCAAATTCTTTTATTTCCTCTAAATTTTCTTGGTTGCAGATAACTGAAATCATGCAAAAAAAAATGTATTGGGAGAGGGCAAAATTTATTGCCTCAGAGTCATGAAATTGATTTTTAAAGAGGAGGAGGTGGTCCTGGTCCACTCCCTTTCTCCTCCCTCTTCTCTCCTCCCCTCCTATTTCCTCTCCTCTGCCTCTCTCCCTCCTTCTGCTTCTCCCTTTGGGATGGCTTCCTTCACACCTACTGCAGATCTTTTTCCTCCATGTAATGGCTAATTTGGCCATGACGGTACTTGGTTTCCAGAACAGGGTCCCCAGAGGCAAATGGCAGTCTTTTCAATGAGTCCCAGATGAAAATCCCTGAAGAGGAAAGGCTTTGATGGAGGCCCAGGGGTGGATCACTGTGGTTGGCCAGCCCTGTGGTGCTGGGGAAGGGCTTGTCTGTTATCAGAAAGGTGGTGGGGAATTGTCCCAGATCAAAACCTATAGGCTACATTGTAGTTGTCTCTGTTTCCCCAGTCCTCTGCGGAGTTATTGACACATAACAAGAACTTCCTAAATGTTTATTGACAGAAATGATGAATTCTTGGCTTGAAATGTCTTCCCCTCTGTGCACTCCATATCAGACATTTCTTACTGCCTACGGAAGTTGTGGATTTTTCTGTTTGAACACTTCATAGCCACTCTGTGAACTTACCTTAAAGGTGCTGACATACAAAGAACATGATTAAAATACCAAATCCTTAGGCTTTATTTGGTTTATTTTCAGTTTGGATTTGTTAGGTCAAGGAAAGGTTAGTAGGTGTGGTGTGTCCTTATATAAGATCCTCCAGGAATTCAGCTTCAAGATGAGTCAGTGCTGGGGTTGGGGCTAAAGTGCAGTTTCCAGTCCTGGCAGCTCATCATTACCAGTAATATGTGCTTGCTGGCAGTTTCTTGTGACCTTATCGCAGGCAACAGTGTTGGGTCATAACCCTGGCCTAGAGCTTCCCAGCACAATCTGCAATCAGCCCTCATACCAGAAGGGCACGGAGAGATCCAAGGATAAAGTCAGACTACTCCCAATTGATAGGTGAAAGGTTTAATAAACAAGGGAACTTGCTTAAAAAGCTTGTCTTGGTTGGGCACAAGAGTAGTTTTCTGCACCCATCCACCAAATCTTAAAAGTTTTACATAGAGGCCTTAACTGGAGTCAGTCACGTACACAGGGGTTCTTAACTGAGTTTAGTCACACACACAGTCCAGATAGTCTCATCAAAGCTTTGTCCTTGGGCAGCTTCTGGTGTGGGTAAGCTAGGCCGCACACACATCCCAAGCACAGTGGAGACAGCGTGGAGCCACCCATGGTTCGGGCTACAGCTTCTGGGTCAACCCGGAGCAACATCTTCCGTGATGACCTCACCCAACAAACGGTCAATCGCAATCCCTCCCAGGGGCTGGTGATGGAGGAATGAGCTTTTTGAAAATTCTTCCTGATAGTTTTAACTCACATTTACTGTGTTCAGAGAGATGAGAGGATTTCAAAGACCCTTCGTTGTTTCATTCTTGCAGGAAGTCATTTCTTTTGACACTAATAAGAAGAAACAGAATCTTACGGAGAAAGAAGGCAGGCTAAATTATTCCTGCAACTCTCATACCATCCCGGAGTAACTCTAAGCCCATCTCAGATGGCCTGGCTCATTCTCTTGTAGGACATGTTGCTGGTGCTCACTAAATGCTAAGTCATAGAGAAAAACAACAAACAACATCCTCCTACTCAAAGAAACGCTGTACCACTAGTATTGCCAGTGGGCTTTTACCCCAAGGGGTCCTGGATTAATTTAAGACACTAGGATAGTGATTTAAAAAAAAAAAACAACCAAGTCCCTGCATTTGGTGGCCTTTTTTTTTTTTTCTGATGGAGGCCTCAATCAAACCTATAAACCAATGTATGGAAACAAATACACACATGAGATAGTTTCAGTTTATGATAAATGTGGTAAATGTGATTTATAATGTATTAAAGGTAATAGGATTTGGAGCAAACTTTAGGTATGATGGCTAGAGAAGGCTCTCAGAAGAGGTGACATTTGAGCAGAAAACTGAATGAAAATGGGGAGTCAATTATGTGGGGAATCCATACAAGGAGGAACAGCAAATGCCAGAGAGAAAGAACTTGATGTGTTTGAGAGATATGAGGATGGTTTTAGTGGCTGGAGTGTACTAAGCTAGGGGGAGAAGGTAGGCAGAGACCAGACCCCAAGGGACTTTGTGGGCCAAGCAGGGACTTTGTATTTTATTTAAATTGCAGTGAGGATTTTAAACAGGTAAATTATGTGACTAGACTCATGTTCTTTATCTGTGCTATCCAGTATTATAGCCACTAGCCTCATGGGGCTCTTGAAATTTAAGCTGATTAAAATTAACTAAATTTTACTTCTTCAAGTTGCACCAGGCACATTTCCAATAGCTACATGTGGCTAGTGGCATCCATATTAAACAGTGTAGATATAGAACATTCCCATCATCACAGAAAGTTGGAGGCTATTGTTCTAGGTCAAGTGAGAGACACTGATGGCTTAGATGAGGGGCCGTAACAATAGAGGTGGGGAGAAGTGGTTGTACTTTGGGTAGAGTTTGAAGGCAAAATCAAATAGGATTTGACTAATGAATTGTTTATAAGAGAATGAAAGAAAGAGATGAATTACTTATGTTTGCAGGTCTACTTTCAGGGAGGTAGAAGGATTAGAAATGTTTACATGCAGAAGAAACAGATCTCTGTTGGTTCAATAAGATAGAACTCATCCTTCACCTATAAGAAAGCAAGAACTTTTAAAAATTACTGAGATACAAACGTGACAAAACAAACAAACACCTGAAGGAGTTTGTGTGGAACTTTTAAATAACTGTAATTGAAAGCTCATTGGGGCCTAGCACTAGAATGATGGGAATCACTATCAGGGAATTTTGGTCATTGCTGAGTCAGTGTTGGGAAAATTTTCTTGGGCCAAGGGACTGAAAAAGAGGCTACAACTCCAGAATTGCATCAAAAGTGCATTAGGGGAACTTGTGGACAGAAGCAGCATCTGGGCAGCAGTAAGATGATGCATCTCTGCAACTAAAGGGTGTGGGGCTTGTTCTTTATAGCCAAGTGCTAAAACAGGTGGCTTGTAGCCACATGACATGTGCTTGTTAAGAGCGATATAATCAAAAGTAGTAAACAACCCAAGGGCCCACTTATCAATACAAGAATGTTACTTTTAGGTGATATGGACCGATCCTGCCCCAGGTGAATTGGCGGTCGGCCTGCTTTGTAAGATGGCATGGGTCATGTTCAGTACCAGGAATCATTTTGCCTAACAGGCACATGGATACCCTGATAATCTCATTTGTGATTTCAAAAGGAACATCGTTTTCAAATCATCTCCAAGGTAATTATTTTATTTGCTATTAAAAAAAATTACTTAGTTTTTCTCAAGTTGACAAGTTTCACTTGACACTGCAGGTACCGAAGGTCATCAACAGGAAAGATTTGGGGGCATTGGGAGGCAGATTATGCACTTTGGTGGGGAATTAGTAATTTGAAAACTGTAGGAGCAGATATTTGACTGTGGTTTATTGTTTCTGTTCATGAAAGGCTTTATTTGTGGAGAATATGTCTGCACTGGAGAGTCACAAGTTCAAGTCGTAAATGCTCAGTTGACTCCTTAAGGACCCTGATAACCAGACAAACCATTTACCATCTCTCCTTCATTTTCTCACCTATGAAATGAGGTCCAAGATCCCTGCTCTGTCTGCGTAAATAGTATGAGCTTTAAATTAGATGACTATAATAGTGATAACATACTTGAAATTTATTTAGTACTTCTTATGTGCCAGGCACTGTACTAAGCAGTGAGAGGAAGCTAAGACAGCCACTGTGATAAACTCAGTGGCTTAAAACAACACTTCTCATGATTCTGTGAGTCAGCAATTTGGGCTGGACTCAGCTGGGTGGTTTTTCTGCTTTTCTTGCCTGTAGTCATGCATGTGGCTGCAAATTACCTGGCAGCTCTGATGGCCCAACTTGTCCCCTCTCACATGTCTGGCAATTTGTGGTAGCTGTTAGCTGGTTGGCCTTCGGGGCTTCACCTGGGGTAGCTTGTCTCTCCTTCATTGACCTCTCAACCAGCAGTATGCTGGACGAGGTTTCTTCACGTGGGAGTTTCAAGGTAGAATTCCAAAAGGTGAGAGCAGCTGCTGCAAGGCTTGACTGAATTCTAGGCTTGGAAGTCCTTCATAGTACTCCACTACGTTCCGTTGGTCAAAACAAATCACAGGTGCAACCCAGACACAAGGGAGGGAGATAAACTACCTTTTTTATGGGAGGAGTGGAAATATCACATTGCAAATGGACAGGTATACAAGGACAGGAGTTATCTTAGTCATCTTTGTGAATGATCTCCCGAGCTTGTCAACATATTATGTCAGGTAATCAGCATAAGAACCTTGTTAGTGTCATTGGGCAGATAAAGAAACTGAGGCAAAATGAAGTTGAATAACTTGCTCAAGTTGCATAGTCAATAAGTGTCTATGCTGGGATATGAGCCAGGCAGCCTGACTCTAAAGGCCATGTTCTTTTTCTTACAGTCTTCAAAATAAATAATCACATTATGATAGCGATTACTTGTGTTTTCCTATGCCTACTGCCTCCTCTGGGACACATGACAGACTATGCCTCCCATCCCTTACTGTTAACGTGGTGCTATGGAGGCATTTAGCAACAGGTGTAAATTTTCACTCTCTTTCATTGTCTACATCTGTGTCCCTAGAGATGAAGGGTTGAAATGGTGGAACTATAGGATAAAAGTAGACTCAATTGCTGAGTTACCATTTGAAATAGCTGCCAGACTAGAAGCAGAAAAATAAATAAAATTGCACATGTTAAGCCACCAAGATTTTGGGATTTGTTATTGCAGCAAAGCCAATTCTCTCCTGACTAATGCAAACCTCACTGTATTTTTCTGCTTATAAAGTGAATCCATAATCTTATAAAAATTTTAATTAAACAGGGAAAAATAAAGAAAATTTTAAAAATCATTCCAAATCCTATTACTGAGGGTTGATGACAATTTTCAATCTTTTGGTGAATACCAAAAAGATAATTCTCTGTGTACAAACATACACAATTTATATAAATAGGTTCATATTCTCCAAATTTCCTGGTAGATTTCTTTTATCATCAAACAACATAATTTCAAAAAACATTCTTGGTGAATTAATAGAGATGTACATAGGAAATCTATATCGTACAAAAGGAAGGCTCCTGAAGTATAGGGTTTGAGTATGGGTTCTACATCTGAGGGCTTGAGTTCAAATTGTCACCCCATCACTGACTTCGAGAAAGCTACTTAATCTTGCTGTGCCTCAATTTCTTCAACTGTAAGAGAGGGATTATGGTACTTCACAGTGAGAATTAAACAAAGTAAGGTTTGTAAAAACACTTTGCATAGTACCTGGCACGTAGTGAACACTCAATAAATGTCAGCTGTGATACCAGGGTAGCAAATTTATACATTCCACTTAGATATGCAAATATAGCTTCTTCTTTCTTCCTTTGAGAGATCTTTTTCATAACCCCTGCTGTACAGCTGAGGTCTGCTCTGGGAGTGGAAGAAACCATGTTAGCCTCTGGTTTTAAAAGACTTCCAAGGAAATATTTAGTCGATCTAAAGTCTATCTTTATAATGGGACTTTTGCCCCTCCTTTTACCATTTTCTTCCCAAAGATGGTGTAAAGATAACCTCAGTCTTTTTCCTATGTATCTTTAACTCTTACACTACTGTCACACTTATACTTCTGACAACAGATACAGGAAGGTTTTCCCCAACCAAGCAATCCTCTGTGACAGTAGATGGGTGTCCTACAATTTAACTCAATTCTAACACTATTTACCTGGAGATAGCATCAGATTCCATAGGCTAAGGGCTCAGTCCCATGAGACTGTCCCCTCCCCACCCCCAACTTCAGATGCCAATCACAAGTGTAGGTTGTCACCTGAGCCTCTGACCCCTCAGCTGTAAGTTAGAGGTTCCCATGACCTCTTTGAGTTCGATGAATTTGCTAGAGCAGCTCACAGAACTCAGGAGAACAGTTTACTTGCTGCTTACCAGATTATTAGAAAAGGATGTGATAAATTATATGATGAACGTTCAGGTGACGATGCGCAATGCCAAGTGTGTGGGAAGAGGTGCAGGGCTTCCATGCCCTCTCTGGACACCTCCTTCTGTTCACCAACTGGGAAGCTCTCTGAACCCCAGACTTCTGGGATTTTTATGGAGGCTTCACTACATCGATGTGATACATCATTAACTCCATTTTTAGCCCCTCTCCTCCTTCTGGAGAATGAGTGGGGCTGAAAGTTCCAAGCTTTTAAAGCATGGCTTAGTCTTTCTGGTGACCAGTCCCTATCTAGCACCCTACCTAGAGTCACTTCACTAGAACAAAAGACGCTGCTGTCACCTAGGAAATCCCAAGGGATTTAGAAGCCCTGTGTCAGGAACTGGGATCAAAGGCCAAATATTAGAGCAAAGGATTCCCCTAGTGTTCTTATCACTTAGGCAATTACAAAGGTTTTAGAAGCCCTGTGCCTGTAAGGGTGGTGGGATATATATATATTTAATTATCTCACAGATGGTTTCTCTGCGTAGGGAAAAGACTTAGGAGGCTTCCTGGTGACAGAGGAGGTTTATGGGATGGATGGTTTAGTCTACACTGGCACCCGTTGCAGGCAAACTAGTCCCATTTGATTCTCTGGTGAACGATGGCACCCACTGCTGTGTGTTGGTGACTTGACATTGCATCTGCCATTGAAAGTCTTGACCTTGCAGGACTCTTTTTTCCAACCCTAGACCTCTATAAGGCCAGTGGCACTCTCAGCCTGTCCCTAGCCTCTTGCCAGGCTGCACAGAAACTTCTAGATCCTTTGCACATCAGGTACAGACCACAGGAAACAAAGAGCACTGTCCCTCCAACTTTTGCTCAACCCACCCACCCTAACCCCTTGCTATAGGTTCTCAAAGTCCTTTGCATAGAGGCCTTGATTCAGGATTCCAGATGGGGACTGTGTCAAAAAACCCTCTGTGTTGGTTTTTTATTCAAGTCTATGTTATAATGTCCAGTCCTGCAGGCCGAAGTCAGTGCAGGTGTTACAGCGCTTACTCCCCCACCCACTTCCTTGTCTGTGATTTGTCGGTGTTGATTGAGACGGGCTTTCTCCTTCATCTTCTTGTCTACAGGAACTCAGCTTATACCACTGAGCCTCATCACTCAACTTTAGTAAGAGAGAGGTGAAATCTCTATGCGATAAAGAAACTACATAGTTCTTCATATAGAGCCACAAGTCATTAGGAACTAGAGTTAACTGTACATACAAATACATTTGACACCATCTGCCTGGAGATGGCCACCTTATAGCATTTTTGTCATCATTTGGGAAGGGCTTATTTCTCCCTCAGTGCCCTTCCACCTTTGCCATGGACCTACCCCGCCTGCCAGATTCTGGAATTTGTAGTGCCTGTGTCTGTCAAAAGTCAGTAGGAAGTCAGTCCACCTGCCATTTGCCTGGAATGCAGGAAATGAGCATCATACCACGTGGATTCCTTAACACCCACCCGCGTGGCCCCAGGCACAAGCAGCAGATCCTGTGCCAATTGCGGGCCAGGCCCCATGGGGGTGACTGCCTGGCTTGGAGAAGACACATTTAAAAACTCTTCTTAATTACATTTTTATTCCCCTGATACAAAGTTAATTTTTGGTATTTCTATTGTTGATGAACTGAGCCAGGATTTCTTGCTCCGTTTCTCTCCATCCATTCTACATATTGCCAACAAATGTGTATCAGTGGCAGCTGCATAATTAACACTTGAACCAGCAGTGCTTAACTTAGGTTGAATTAAAAACCTGTCTAGGTGTGACGGCAGGGGCTGCCACTGAAACCTCTGCTAACTATGTGCTAACACCCCAAAAACCACATTTTGGCATTTATTTCTTTCAATGAAGCCACGGTTTTCGTGCTTTTGTATCAATGGATTCACCCAACCATGTAAGAACACAGGAGGTCTGGATGAATTTCACTTTTAACAAGCACTGCAGGTGATTAATATGATCAACTTTAAATACGATTCTTTCTTGATGACTGCATAGTATTTAAAAACAAGAACAAAACCTGTTACTCATTTGCTTCCTCCTTAGTGTTAAATTATCCCAACTGAGTCCAGTTAAGCAGACCTCATGGGTTATCTCTTTGACCAAAAAAATCCAACATCGCTCTGTGACATTTTCGAGCTCTTTTCCCCTGATTTTATAGTAGCTGAAGTACATGATTACATCTGAAATTTTGTCAAAATAAAAAATTAAGGCCTGTGTCTTGGGGACAGAGCTGCAGAACTACATCAGGACTCCAGGTTTTCACTTCAGACAAGGAGGACATTCTAGAAGTCAATGTATGCCTGCCCCCACTGGTTAAGTGAGCCCACGTGTGGTGGTGTGTGGGCGTCACGGCCTGGAGCCTGGCCCTCCTTCCCACGGCCCTGTCCGGGGTGAGGCGTTTTTGCTGGCGTGAGCCCCGTTGCTGGGATTTCTGAACCTTTCCTCAGAGCTTTCCGAAATCTTCCAAGGTAAGATTTATCTAATTTCTTTTGAATCGATGAGGACTAGAGAACTGAACTGTTTTAACCTACGGAGAGTCAGTTCCACATTGTCCAAAGTCCACAGCAAACGCTGACACTAACTTTCGGTGGAGAAAAAGGCACGTAAATGGCAGGGCTGTAGGAGGGCTGCAGGTAAAATCTGCAAATGCTGCTGCTGCTGTCCTGTCCACCAGCTTCTCTCTTGCTGGTCAGCTGCCCTTTCCTTCAAATGCTGTTTGCTCAGTAACTTTTTGGTTAATATGATATGAGAGATTAAAACGGTTATTGGGGGGAAAGTCAAGCTGTGGTTCCAGTAACCAAGTCTCAGTTTGGGCTGCTAGGAATAGCTATGGCAGTTTCTCTAAAGTAGGGGTTTCTGACCTCGTGGTATCAACTAAGTCCTGAGGTTATCGGAAAAGGGGGTGCGTACGTTTGACTGTGTGTGCCTGCGGGGTGGGGATGATGCAGCCAGAGAAAGAAGGCAGGACCTAGTGTAAAATTTGTTTTACAATGAAAGAGTTGACATTTAAAATTATAAAACTATAGTTTACACACAATATTATAGTAGTTTCACATGTTCAACATGGTGATTAAGCATTCATATAACTCACTCCTGTAAGACGAGTACCCACCTGGCACTCCACGTAGTTGTGTCAACATCATGGATTATATTCTCTGTGCTGTATTTTATGTCACCACGATTTATTCTGTAACTGGCAATTCGTACTCGTTAATCCCGTCACCCTTTTCACCCATCCCCCCATCCCTCCCATCTGGCGACCATCAGTGTGTTCTCTATATCTATGAGTCTGTTTCTGTTTGCTCTTCTGTTTTGTGTATGGTTTTGTTGTTTTTTTTTTTAATTCAGATGCTACATGTAAGTGCAATCATAGGGTATTTGTCTTTCTCTGGCTTATTTCACTTAGCCTATACCCTGTAGATACATCCACAGCACAGATCTTTAAAAGGATAGATGCTATAAAGTGCAAAGAGCCATCTCTTGTTCCTACATCCTCAACTTTGTTATTCTCCATCTGTGTTCCTTCGAGGACTTAATACAGTTTTCTATTGCTACATTATATTTATTAGTTTAACCAATTAGTTATATTCTATGTATTAGTCTGACCTTTCTTGTTCTACCTCTGAAAATAGATGTCCACTTGCTACTGAATTTCTAATGCCTAATAGTTGCTCAGTAAAACATTGTTGGATGAATGAAGGTTTCAATACACTAAGCACTTCATATACATTACCTCTCAATAACCTACGTTCTAGAATGTGGTTCTCAACCTGCGGGTCGCAACCCCTTTGGGGGTCAAATGACCCTTTCACAGGGGTCACCTAAAACACATATCAGATATTTACATTAGGATTCATAACAGTAGCAAAATTACAGTTATGAAGTAGCAACGAAAATAATTTTATGGGGGTCACCACAAAATGAGGAACTGTATTAAAGGGTTGCGGCATTAGGAAGGTTGAGAACCACTGTTCTAGAAGAATTTGGACTAGAGATAGTTCTTTCTTTTTTAAGCCTACCTTTTTTGCTGTTACATGACATCAGACAATTCATGAACTCACCCTAGAAAAAGTGCTACATACCTCATTGCTGAATATCACTATGGTCACTTTTGAAGTACTCCCCTTGGGAAGCTATGCACCGACACCCATGCCTAGGCCACCTTCAAAGCAATTTTGAAACTCTCTCTGGAACGACCGTCAGAGCTGTCATTGTACCCAAAATCTAATAGATAATTTGTGAACTTAACCACCGTGAGCTTACGTTGGCAGCACTGTACAAACAACTCAGTAAGATGTCATAACCTTGGCAACAACCCTGATGGCCATTCCAGAAAAAGAATTCGAAAACTGCTTTGAAGCATTGACGAGGTGCTGGCGTCAGAGCACAGCTTCCCAAGGGGAATACTTCGAAGGTAACGGTAGAGATACTCAGCAATGTGGTATGTAGCACTTTTTCTAGGATGAGTTCATGAAATTAATTGTCCGACCTCATGTATACTTAACAAAAGCCTATGGGTAAATAGGTTAAATCCAAGAGTTTAGATATGTGGCACCAGTCCATTACTTCCTTGAAGACTATACATATGTTTCTGATAAATAAACCAAGAGTTGAAGACAACCTATCAAATTTGCATCCTGTCTATTTTAGAACTGCTAGTCTCTTCAGTCTGACTGCGACTGTTTATATGTGTCTGTTATTTCAGTTTTTATTGTTCAAAGTCTAGCCCAGAGCTGTTTCCTTCTTTGTAGAATTCCAAAGTTGAAGTATTGTATCAGGACTGACATTAAGGGCCACGTAGCCCACCTTAGCCTGTTACTGCTTCCTGAGTAAAGCACCTTGTAGCTTTTCAATTTGAATACTTGTCTTAAGAAAAGGTTTAAACCTCGGGACAGGGAAGGTAGATGCATCAAGTGTCCGAAAATCATAGGATATTTTTGGATGATATTGGTTCACAAATTTTAATCCTTCTTTATGACTTTGTAAAACCACTCAAAGGAAATCTAAGTTTTGCCCTTTCTGCCTTTTATCCTCTGTTACTTTATTTTGTTTGTTTATAAGCTTACCCCTTTTTTGAAAGAGTATGAAATGACATTTGCATCTTTGTTTTAATACTCTGTAAAACAAGAGTTCTTACTGATAAATAGTACGTCCATGCAAGATTACATTCTCCCCTGTAGGTTACAGGTTCTAAAAGAGGAAAAGGAATTATAAATAATATGCATTAATAATGTTCATTTTCAGGAGATTTGGAAATAGGAAATTTACATACTTACAAGTGTGTTTGTTTGTTTCCATTCTTAGGTGTTACTCTGTGAAATTCAGATTTTAGTTTATATGATGCCCACTAAGAGGTAACATGTTACACCTATGACGTTAGAAGAAGAAAAATAAGATGATCCCAAAGACAGGGTCTGCTGCATTATAAGTGAACATCCATACATATATACCCACACCTGGTTGGTGGTGGGGTGACTCAGAATTTTTTTGAGAACGGATTTTACATAATATGCAGCAAGAACTTTTCATAGATTTTTGACCCAATAATCCCACCTTTCATTGTAGCACTATTCATCAAATTTGGGAAAAAAATAAAAATACCCAACACTGGAGAATATAAATTATGAACATTTTTATATACATAAAATTATATATTGACTAGAAGGAATACATACAATTATTAAATTATACAAGGGCTTTTTGGAATGTATCCAGTCAGGTATTATGAAAAATAGAGGCATTTATGGCTTTCTAGACAGCTCTTATATTTGTGCATGCATATGTACATGTGTATGTATGTGTGTATATATATTAAAGTAAATATAGGAAGGTCAGTGCAAAAGCAGAAAGACAAAATTGTGATTCTACCTGTGAAAAAATATGAATACTTTTGATGAAAACTGGAAGGAAATATATATTTTAGGAAGGTAGAATTAAATATGGTCTCTCTCTGTGTGTGTGTTTCCCTTGTAATAAAATGGAAAAACATCAAAAAAGATCCTAGAAAGTTATGTAATTTCTAGAAAAGGACTATATAAAGTATATTGAAAAAAATTGGCAAAACCTTAACTAAAAACCTGAAATGAATTAAACAAATGCCCATTGATTACACAAAATATTCCACTGTTCAACTTCACTTCTTCTATTCCACTGTTCAACTTCACTTGCACTTCTAGGTTGCAAATATTTACAACCTAGCTTTTGTGACCTTCACAAGTGTGTCTCTACTGTTTTCAAAAATGTTCCAGAAGTATTGGGATTGCGTATTGAGTGCTGTTCAGCGTGTATCCAACACCACGGTGAGGAAAGCGAGGGCCTAGATCACACAGCCCCGTAAGAGGTGCTGCACCTGGAAGCACAGTGTTCACCCCCTCACAGGGCCCCTGCAGGGCCAGAAGCTGTTCTGGGGAGCACGGGCCAGTATTACCACTGGAGCTGCCTTTGGGAGACACGGCCCTGAGGCAGAGAGGTCAAAACTCTGGGAAACCAGGTGGAGGCACTTGGAGTGATCAGAGAGCCAGGCAATAAACCAGTGGGTCTGAGACTGAAGTTGTATTAGTCGAGGCTCTTGTATGAGAGGGACCAAAAACAATTCAGAGTACATTAAGCATAAAGAGACAGTATAAGCTTACGTGACTAGGAAGTACCTAACTTGTCAGAGCTCAAACGACTTTATCCGGATCTTTCCTCCCTCCCTCTCTGTCTCATCTTTCAGAAGCGCTTCTCTTTGTGTGTTGGTCTCCCTCTCGGTCCTACTGTCAGGTGGCCTTCCTCCAGGGGGTAGGCTATGCTAGGGACTGTGCCAGGTTTCTGTCCTTCATCTTAGAGACCCCAAGGCGTAAGTGCTCCGGGGGGCTCATTTCCTGCTGTATTACATGTAGTGGTGCTGACTGGGGTGTGATACCTGTGGTAGCTGTGAGTTACACCCCGGCCGAGGGTGCTGACTGCCGGCTGTGTCTGATGAAGGCGGTGCAACGTTTCGTTGCTGATAAAAATACTGATATTGAGACTATCTCGCATCATTAGGGAAAAGTTAGCCCAAAAAGAATAGAGTAGTATTGCAAAAACTCCCACTTAGTCTTTTTAAAAATTCCTGTTTGCTAACTATGGCCCTTTGTAACTAGGGAATTTCAGGCAATAAAACAATTCAGTGAACGAACTTGAAGTCTGCTTGGGAAGATAAGTTCAGTTTCTTTCTTTTTATTATGAAACCCTGATTCTCTAAAACCTTTAGTTTTACACACACCCCCACACCCCCACC